>WNYA01000515.1:53023-147253 GCA_019512145.1 Engystomops pustulosus | reverse complement strand
ATAATACAGGATGTAACCCAGGATCAGTACAGGATAAGTAATGTCATGTATGTACACAGTGACTGCACCAGCAGCAGAATAGTGAGTGCAACTCTGGGGTATAATCCAGGATGTAGCTTGGGTGCAGTGCTGTTGTTGCAGGTATGTTGTTTTGTCCCAATCCTTTCAAATAGGATGCATGGATGTTTTAGTGGAGCCCAGGCTGATGGTTATATGGACTGCTTGTTTGTCTTAGTCGCCTCCATGTTTGTAGGCACTTTAAGGGGGTCTTATTGCACACAGCTGGGGGAACATGAATTCGGTTGTCTTCATCCATAACGTTTTGACAAATCATTTTGCACATTTTTTTTGGTCTTGAGGTCTTCAGATGATAGCGGCAGGAATGTTATTCCGGGCAGTGAAGAGGTTAAAGTACTTGTTGTGTCGTGTCTGATCTGTTACAATGTGTCTCCTCAGTAATGGTTGTCTCGTGGTGTATGGAGGATAGTGTCTTTCCTCGGGGTGGTTTTGCTGCATTGTGACAGGTTTTTGGCGTCTGCCAGGGGACGCAGGTACAAAGGGATCTGTGGCCTCGTAAAATAAAGGGAGTGTTGTGCCGCTGCTCCTTCCCGCTTTGTAAAGTGTCAGTCACGGGAAGGGTTAAGTGTCGCCTCCTGATCTCCACGCCCCGGCTCACAAGAGGTGCACTACAATTTATAAGCATCTGCATTGTTTTATTCATTTCCTCCAGCCCCAGGAGCTGAACTCGGGGCAACTTCCTGCTTCTGAGATGGCAGGGCGAGAAGTGACGGGCGACAGCCGCAGGGGCCTCAGTCTTCTGGTGATACTGCAGATTATATAGTGACAAAGTGCAGCAGGTTCTGTCTCTATGGACCAGGCTGTCCCTATTGGCGTTGTTAAGATCTCTGTTTGCTGCAAGTGAATGGAAATCTTCTTTGATTACATCCCCAAACTTCTCCCAGCTGACAGTTTGTTACTGTTGTAGCCAATAACCACAGACTCCTCTCCCTTCTGTCCTGATAATTTGTTACATCTTGCGGAATGCCTGACATAATGAGGAGGAAACGCTTCCTGAATGTTTGTATCTGGAGTTCAGCTTCCATTCATTGACCGCAAGCAGAGTGAAATATTAATAACGTCTTTGATAAATGTGATCGGACATTTAAAGGGGTTTTCCCAACCGAGCAATGTGGGTGGGGGTGATTGTCCAGTTGGGGGGGGTCCTCCCGATTATCTTAAGAGGTGTGTGAGTGAAGCATTTGTCTGCATCCTACCACTCCATTCACATGTAACATTCCTGAAATCATTGGGGGTTCCAGCAATCGGACCCCAACAAACAAAGGGCCATATATGGGAGAAAACCCCTATAATTATGGTTATTAGAGAAACTGGAAGACCCATCCCAGCTCCTACTACCCCACAAGGGAGCAGGTGGACCCCTTCACCCTCCTGACCCCCCTCATAGTGAAGTGGATGGAAGATGCAGCTGAATAAGGATCTGTCACTGCTTGAATTTGTCCGTTCTGTGACCCCCAGGATGAATTTTTTGGGGGATTTTTAGGCACCCAAAGCGGACCTGCTTCACTTGACCACGGAGGAAGCTGTGGGGTCCGTTGCAGGGAGGGCTGAGTGATGATACATTGACGTTTTTAGTAATTTATTCACATTACTGACATTTGTGGTAAAGAAGATTTTTTTTTTTTACCTTTTTATGCAATTTTTGAAAACAGCCCAGGAGCAACTTCCAGACGTGAACCTGAGCGATGAGCGTGGTCCGGTGCGGGGGAGGGGAGAATGTGTCCACAAATAGTTGGGATCCTTGGAGCGTTTGGCATATTTTAGTAACGACTTTTGTCACTCGTTTATATTTTGCGCCTTTGTTACCTCCTTCCCTATAACTGGACTGTGACTGATCTTCTGTGATTTTTCTGTGATTTCCTTGTATTTGGAGGTTGTACAGAGAATTACAATTTCAGGTTTTACCAGTTTTTACATTTTTATGTGTTTCAAGCGTGTTTTGTGCTGGAAGCTCCTCTCCATCCACCCCCCAAATTACCCAGATTTGCCATTTTGACATCTTGTGGTGATTGTGATCCCATTAATCTACTAGTTGCCGTTTTCTTCCTTGTCATTCAGCGTTGCATGCTGTGAAATAATTTTGATACATTCAGACATTATACTGTATTTTATGGACTATAAGATGCACTTTTGATTTGGTCATCCAAAAGGTCATCTGGTCAGGGGGAGCAGGTGTGGAGGGGCGGGGGAGGGTAAGCGGAGGCAGGTGAGTTGGGGTGGGGGGGGGAGCGGAGGTAGGTGAGGAGAGACTGGAGGGGGGGGGTTTAGCAGAGGCAAGGGAGCACAAGGGGTGCTGTGTCAGTTGGGGGAGCAGGGGCATGTCTCTGAGGTTGTTTGAAACGTTTGATCAGAGCTTCCCATGATCTCAGTAGCGTCTGGTAGTACTGGATCCTTCTGACCTTCAACTTGTAAGACTTTTTTTCTTGGTAAAAAGAGCGTCTTTTGGTCCTATAAATACGGTAAGTATGTATCCGGGGCCTGTGCTTACAGCAGAATCTCGTGATAATTGTATCTATCGGGGGCCTGATAATGCATGTATATTTCTGCAGCCATGTACTTACAGTAGCGTCTGCAGCCTCTCACTTGGGCCTGGAGCACAGACCAGACTTATTTTCTGGGTGAGGGAAAGTCTTCTAGGTCCATGGAGACTGACGATAGGTAGTGCAGAAAGAAAGGCGATATTGTTCTCCATTCTGTATTGGTTATTGTTACCTACTTTAACTTTTTCACTAAAATTTATTGTAAATGATGTTTTTTGGGCAGAGATCTAGCATGTCTGGTGGGGGCATGTTACCGCTCAGATATTTGCACAGGTGGTTGGGGCCTCAGCGCTGCGGCGCTTCTTCCTTTTTTAAGCTTTTGTTGCATGTCACTGTTTTATAAGAAACAAAAATCACAGACCCTGCAGATACCTGCCCTAGAACAACACAGACGGGATCACCTGACTTGTGTGTTTAGATGAATAGTTGTATGTCTGGAGAGAAGCCTCAGTGTCCAGGTGTAAGACACACTGTCATGGTCTCTAAAAGGGAACCTGTCAGCATGTGTGACCATACAAACTGCTTTCAGTCTTATGTATTGTTCCTGCAGAGCTGTGTAATCAGACCACTGGGCATGTTAGTAGCAGCAGGACTGTGATATATGGATTTATATTCCAGGATTGTACTGGGGGGCATGTCCTCACACTGTTGTGCTCTGTGCTCTCTAGAGCCAGTGTTATGTATTGTCCCTGGAGAGATGTGATTAGACCTTTGAGTATGTTGTTGGGAGCAGCAGGACTGTGATATATGGATTTATATTCTATTCTGCAGCTTCCCCAAGTGCACTGGTAGTCCTCACACTGCTGTGCTCTCTAATTTACACTGCTTCAATCCCCTCTTCTATGGGTAAAAGCAATAACATTGTTCAGCATGAATACTGCAAGCAGTTAATCAAAGCAGAGGACACAGCAGTGTTAGGACACGCTTTCAGTGCACAAAATCTACAATCCTGGAATGGAATTGAAATCCATATATCACAGTCCTGGTCCAATGTGCAACATACACAAATGTCTGTCCTCACACTGCTTTGCTTTGTGCAGTGATCTGCTCTTTCTCATGCCCTTCTTCACTGCTGTATTAGTCCAGTTAATTAAATAGCTTTTACACTTGATTAGAAGACGGGCCATGGAGCATTATATTTCACAGTCCTGCTGCTACCAGAAACATACACAAAGGTCTGATTACACATCTGACCAGGGACAATACATAACACGAGTTGCAGTGTGAGGACACAGGCACAATGCACTTGGAGATTCTACAATTCTGGAATATAAACTCCATATATCACAGTTCTGCTACTACTATGAACATACACAAAGGTCTTAATATCTTCAGGGACAATACATACCAATCTACATTGTGACTTGTTGCTTTTTTGCTGCAAATTTTATACTCTTGTATTTTTCTTGCAGATGATATAACCCAGATCTGATTCTATCATCCACTGGCGTCTTCTCTGTTCGGGGATATAAACCATGTAGCTGGGGCAATCTGTATACAGTCGTGAGCTCCTCGGATTTCTATTTCTTTCTTTGGAGATTGCGGATTCTCCTCTGCTCGGCCCATGTTGTGTTCATGAGGTTATTGGCCTAATCCTTCACTATGAGTAGCAGCATAGGAAAAGAAAAGGACCCCAAGGATAAAGACCCCAAGGGGCCTATGGCGGTCAAGGACCGTGATAAAGATGCCAAGGCCTCTGGGGCTCCTACGAAAGAGAACAAAGACAAGGACCCCAAGACCAAAGTCAATGCCAAAGAAGGGAAAAAGGAGTCCGGGGGAGCGCAGCCCGGAGTGGCCTTCTCTGTGGACAACACAATAAAGCGCCCCTCGGGGGTCTCTGGCCTGCGTAAGAAGGCCAGCAATGCTGAGGTGATAAAGGAACTGAACAAATGTCGGGAGGAGAACTCGACCCGCTTGGACTTGGCCAAGAAGTCCATCCACCAGCTCCCGGCCTCCATCAAGGAGCTGACACAACTCACAGAACTTTATTTATATGGTAACAAGCTGCCCTCGCTGCCAGCAGAGGTGGGCAGCCTGGTGAACTTGGTTACACTGGCTCTTAGCGAGAACTCTTTAACCAGCTTGCCAGACACTCTGGAGAACCTGAAGAAGCTGCGCATGCTGGACCTGCGGCACAACAAGCTGCGGGAGATCCCGGCCGTGGTGTACAAGCTGAGCTCCCTCACCACCCTCTTCTTGCGCTTCAATCGTCTCACCACTGTGGAGAAGGACATCAAGGCCCTGAGCAAGCTGACCATGCTGAGCATCCGGGAGAACAAGATCAAGCAGCTGCCCGCAGAGATCGGTAAGTGCTTGTCCGGGGGGGGGGGTCCGCAAGCCCCAAGGGTTAGGGAATGACATCATGACTGGTGGGGGTCATTCTAAGATTAATTCATTCTCTATGGCTCTGCCATCACACCCAGCTACCTGCAGTAGTCCCAAGATCAAGCAGCTGTCCACAGAGGTTGGTAAGTGCTTGTCCAGGTGGTCAGCAGGCCCCAAAGGATAGGGGGCGACATGCTGTCTGGTGGGGGTCATACTAGAGTCCATTTATTCTCTATAGCACTGCCCCGGCTACCTCCATCCGTCCCAGCATCAAGTACTCGCCCAAGAGGTCACATGCTTATTGGTGGGGGTCATACTAGAGTCCCATTCCCCTTAGTAAATGTGTCACCTTGCTATCCATTCATTCTCTGTGACACTGCCATCGTACATGACTACCTACTGCAGTCCCATAGAAGCGAATGAAGAAGCAGGGCATGTCTCCCATTAGAAGGCATGGGACCTCCAATTTTCAAATGACACTGACCTTACACCACCTACCTGTGCCGGAGAGGCTGTCTTCTGAAATGTGTCTTTAGGGGGTCCCAGTGGTCAGAATAAACTTTTTTTATTCCGCCCTATGTTATTTGTCTATCCTTCAAAGGGAACCTGCCAACTATTTTACCCCACTTACCAACTAGCCCCTATCTTCTATCTTATAGCACCTAGAAACCTGCTACTGGTGAAATATTAAAGATGACACTCGGTTTTCAGTTTATGGTTCTCTGCTACAGAACTGGACAATACAGGCAACTAAAAAAAATTGAGGTACTTCAGAAGATAAGGGTTCTGAAATGACACAACCCCTGCATCCTCTAAAATAAGAAGCTTAAAGAAGAGGGGACGCACACGTATGTCAGTGTACTTGGCTTACAATCCTTCATACTGGTGGTAGATGTCCTTTAAGATCTGTTGTGTGAACGCAGCCCTATAGAGCCATTTGTTGCCGCATGCTAATTTTATGGACTTCTGTTCTACTTCACTTTTATTTCCATATTGCCATAATTTAGTCTACTCTAGTCACCTCTAGAGCTGCATTCACCCTTGTATGTCTTCACTGTGCCTATAGATGAATCATAGTTGGGATTTTACATATATATTCCAGTCCGCTGCTCTGCATTGAATGGGAGCGATTCCCTTCTACTGGAACAGAGGATTATATAGAAGTGTGTCCTCTCCTTCCCCTCGAAAAATCCAGAAAAGGCGCTTCCTGCCTCGTCATGAAACAGGAAAAATATCTCGAATTACAAAGCGTGACGAGGCGGCTGTGCGACTGCGGGGACAGGTTTCATGCATGTGTCTATAGGACGTTGTGCAGATTAGGGGTAGTTTCCATGCAAGCTTTAGTCTGTGAAGACTGATACATTGTAACAAACACGGGAGGGAGGATACTTCAGAACATGGCAAACAAAAGGTTTTCTAGACTGGATAAAAGTAACAAATCTTCAGCTTTCAGGTGTATGGACTAGTAAGTTATCAACCTGGTGATAGACTTCATTCCACTTATATTTTTACCATCTCTGCTTGCTGTATCTGAATGGAAGCAATCCATCTTTACATTGATACTCCAGCTGCACAGATGTACTTTGTTCATTGTTTTCATTAAAGTGAATGGAGCAGAGACGCTCACAATTGAAACAGACACAGACTACATCCAGTGCTGTGTATTATCCTTAGAGAGATGTATACTTATATCTAACACTTCTGTGCTCTCTGCAGGCAGTGTTATGTATTGTCCCTGGAGAGATGGGTAATCATACAGCTGTGTATGTTGTTAGTAGCAGCAGGACTGTGATATATGGATTTATGTTCCAGGATTGTAGCTTTTCCAAGTGCACTAGAAATGTGTCCACAGTGCTCTCTCCAGCCCGTGTTGGGCATTATCCCTGGAAAATGTGTGAGCATGACTGTGAAATGTAGCTTCTGTGCACTGGATGTGCGTCGTAACACTGCTGTGTTCTGTACACTGAACTAATTCTCCCCTCAGTACAATATTATTGCTTTTACTCATAGAAGAGGGGATTAAAGCAGTGTCAAGTAGAGAGCACAGAGCATTGCAGTGTGAGAAGATGTCTTGAGTACCCTTGAGTATATCGGTCCTGTTGCATAGCCAGCAGTATGATTACACATCTTTTCAGGGACAATATCTAACACTGGCTCCAAAGAGCACAGAACACAGCAGTGTGAGGATTCGCCAATTACATTACCCCAGTGTACTTAAGTCGGACTGAGCTGCACGGCTCCAGTGTCACTGCAGTCGGCAGGTTTGGACCCTACTGGTCTCCCGGATATCACTGACCCTAGTGAATATAGTGAGACTTCTATAACGCATTGTCCAGATTTCTTTATTGCCCTCCGATGCTTTCATACACGGCAGCGTTACACACAGCACTGTTCATCCAGTTCCTCCTGGTGCCATTACAGTGCAGGCTGTCTCGGACCAAGTGTATTGGGTATCTGTGAATATACATGGACATAGTAGGAAGATTACATCTGGATACTCTCACCCCTGGTCATTGTGTAGAGTCTTAGGAAATGGGCTGCGCTCTGATGTAATGGGTTACAAGTGAAGGTGGCTGATTGCAACCTTTCCTGGTTACCTCCTCGTTGTAAACAAGGAAGCCGCTGGCGTTACGAGCGAGGAGGAAGTCTCCTTGTGTAAGTTACTACATTCCTCTAGTAATCAGGAACTCCGCTTCCCCTTTAAGAGAGGGTGGCGCTGTTTATCATACTTTGATACTTTGTTACTTTCCACTTGCGATTATTACAGGGAGAAATTGATACATATTAACCACCAGGACATACACCCAGTCCTTAAAGGACCAGGCCCTCCGTTACATCTGGATACATTGTGTAACAATTGCAGCTGGTTAGTAAACGGATCCTTTGCATGTTTCACGTTCCCGTCATCTGCATCCGTGCTATTTGCATTTCCCTCTCTGCCCTTTCCGGTGTTCCCTGGGGCTGACATGACAGCAGAGGGTTAATGTCGGGCGCTGACCTCCCCTCTGAGTCTCTCTTGCGCTTTGGTGCAGGATAAAAATTCTTTTCCGTTGACGTAAAATAGATTCCCATCGTCAGGATCTGGCGGTTGCTTCATCATACTTTCCAGGAATGGCTCTGTCAGATCACAAGCTGCTGGATGAGGGGAGGACGAGGGGCTCCTTAAATCCCACACCCAAATCTCTATAGACAACATCTAGAAGAGTGGACCCCACAGAAATATTAAGCCGCTCTCTATGGGAGACTTCAGAATATTTATATTTAGCCATTGACATGGCACACTGTGACGAAACATGAGCTGGACTAGATGGGAATAATCCTTTTACATGCAGGAGTTTTAAGGTAACCCTGCATCCTCCTATAAAAGGGATCTTTTATGTCAGTATAAGTTGGTGGCCCTGGAAAACCTTTTAAATCGCTGTGGTCAAAGCTCTCATTTTCTGTATGTTAGTAGCAGCAGGGCTGTCACATATGGATTTATATTCCAGGATTGAAGCATCTCCAAGTGCACTGTGCCTGTGCCCTCACACTGCTGTGCTCTCTTCAGTCAGTGTTGGGTATTGTCCCTGGAGAGATGTGTAATCAGACCTCACACTGCTGTGCTCTGTGCACTCCATTTGATTTATCCAAGTAATACCCCTACTCTAAATGCTTTAGCCGGTCCCTTGTTGACTACTACAAGGCTTGTACATCACCTGTCTCCGGCTGTGAAGTGAACCTCCTGGTGACTGAGGCATGTAGTCCCACACTAGTCCCATGGAGGGTGTGTAGCAGGACTAGGATAACCTTAAACGGCTACTTCTTAGGGGTCTAAGGTCAGGGCTTAGGTCATAGCTTGGTCAGACTGACAATTGCAGTGGAGTATAATGTTCTGGTTGGGGTGAACCTTTGGCCCCCTATGTTTTTACATTCTGTCACCTTCTGCACATTGCTGCATCTCACATGCCAGTCCTGTGCCCTCTGTAGTCACTGCCTCAGAGACCCCTCAAACAATACATGGGCCGTGCTTCCTGCAGTCACACAGAGAGCAGGGAGGGAGCCCCTGACCCCGGCCTCTACTTCCTATCAGATGTGCAGAGCCCAAAATCAAGAATGTAACTCAGGATAAGTAATGTCATGTATGTGCCCAGTGACTGCACCAGCAGCAGAATAGTGAGTGCAGCTCTGGAGTATTATATAGGATGTAACTCAGGATAAGTAATGTCATGTATGTACATAGTGAGTGCAGCTCTGGAGTATAATACAGGATGTAACTCAGGATCAGTACAGGATAAGTAATGCCATTTATGTACACAGTGACTGCACCAGCAGCAGAATAGTGAGTGCAGCTCTGGGGTATAATACAGGATGTAACTCAGGATCAGTACAGGATAAGTAATGTCATGTATGTACACAGTGACTGCCCCAGCAGCAGAATAGTGAGTGCAGCTCTGGGGTATAATACAGGCTGTAACTCAGGATCAGTACAGGATAAGTAATGTCATGTGTGTACACAGTGACTGCACCAACAGCAGAATAGTGAGTGCAGCTCTGGAGTATAATACAGGATGTAACTCGGGGTCAGTACAGGATAAGTAATGTCATGTGTGTACACAGTGACTGCACCAACAGCAGAATAGTGAGTGCCACTCTGGAGGATACTGCATCTTTCAGATTTGGCAATGCAGAATTTAGCATGTTGTGTGATTTCTCCGGTCCACAAATACAATCCGTTCTGAGGTTTTTGCAGTACTGGTGCAGTATTTGGGGAATGATTAGATGATATGGAGTTTGTGTATAATCTGCTCTTATCTGGGATTAGCGCAGTAATTCTCATCCAAACAAAATGAAAAATGTAGCGAATGGCTGACAATGTAACCATGCACGTTAGTAGCTGCTGTTAGTGGCCGGTGGTGACCTCTTCTGGTGGTCCTTGTCCTCAGTTTTTACTCTTTGTATCCTCAGGGGAGCTGTGTAATCTCATCACGCTGGACGTAGCCCACAATCAGTTGGAGCACCTACCGAAAGAGATCGGCAACTGCACCCAGATCACCAACCTGGACCTGCAGCACAACGAGCTCCTGGACCTGCCTGAGACAATAGGTAAGAAGACCCCCAGGGGGCGCTGCATGTTTTTACAAGAGGCATATTTGTGCTGACACTTTACACAGTTCTCATTCATATTTCATACTGTGTCCACACATCCTACACAGAGGTATCAACGTGGTTACTCTTAAAGGTATTTTTCAGTTTTATGTAATTAAAGGAGCAGCAGGGCTGTGAAATATGGATTTATATTACAGGTTTGTAGCTTCTCCAAGTGCACTGGGTGTGTCCTCACACTGCTGTGCTTTCTGCATCCAATGTACTGGCCCTTGAGAGATGTGTAATCATAACTTTATGTATGTTAGTAGCAGGAGGACTGTGAAATATGGATTTGTATTTCGGGGGGCATATCCTCGCACTGCTTTGCTCACTGCATCGTACTACTCTACAGTCCCTACCCTCTGTTCTGAACGACTCTGTATTATCCAGCCTGAATCCCGCTGTATCTTTTACTTAAATTGGAGTGGCTGCAGATTAACTCATTGCATAGAGCAAAGTACTATTCGAAGCTACAATCCTGCAATCTAAAACAATATATCACAGTTCTGCATCTACTAACAACATACAGTGTTATGATCTCTCCAGGGTCAATACCTACTATTGACTGCAGAGAGTACAGAGCACAGAAGTGTGAGGACACTTGGAGAAGCTATAATCCTGGTATTTAAACACCTATATCACAATCCTGCTGCTACTAACGACGTACAAGGGGGCAATACATAACACTGGCTGCAGAGAGCCCGGTCCTCTCCTTCCTTCGTAGAGGAGTGACAACATGACTGTGGTTTCCATAGTGTCACAACCCTGTATTTTAGTAAATGATGATCCTGCGGTTGAGTCATGTGGCTGCAGAGAGAAGCAGTAAAATGTCTCTAGTGCTGCGTTACAGTGTGTCAGTACAGTGATACTATAGCTACATCCCCACACCGGTTGTGTTGTCTTCACCCATTTCTTGCATTGTGATCCCCTCTCGGTCGCACTGCTGAGGATTTGTTACAAAGCAAAAGGGTAATCCACCTCCTGGCTGCATGCGTAGATGGCCTGAGAACACAGCGTAAACGTTGCGGCATCTTTGATGTAAAGGGAGAAAGAAACAGTGACTGCAGATGGAGCACAAAGTATAACGGACCTACGCGTTTCACCATCTCCTAGATCACGATTAAGCCTTGATGGCGATACTCATAGGTCTGTTATACCTGGTGCTCCATCTGTTTTCCCTGGTATGTTTTTATCGACATCCATTAAGATGCCATGAAGTTTACCTTACAAGTGCTGGATACTTGGTTTGCTCTGAGTATTTGTTACAATGTACCAGTATAGGCTACATCCAAATGGTCAGTCTATAGTCCGGAATAGATGAGACTTGTGATGTAGCAGAGAGTATAAGGCACATGACCCACTGGGTGTCCCCTTTGTGTATTTTGAACTGCTTTGCATTTTTTCCCATGATGCATTGCTGAGTCTCCTCATTGAGAGCCAGTACCTCTCCTTTCAGCTGTCCTGTACCCTCCTCAAGTGCTAATTTGGTGTATGAACTCCAAAATATCTGCCGGGCACATCATTTGGGATAGGGCACCAGGGCCACATGACAAGATGAGGTCATGTTGTCTTACAATTTCCTGTCAAGGAGGTGTGGCCTAGTGGAAGGTGGTTGGCTTAATGTCCTCCTTTGCGCTAAAGTTTGCCAGATTTTGCCAGATAAATGCTGTAAATTCCAATGATGCATCGGCTTTATCACCTCGTAACGCTGTTGCATCTGACTTCACAGGATGAATAGATCTGCCCCCTTAAATTCTTGACCATACTTTTTGCTTGCTGTCAATGAATGAGAACACCTGTTTTGCAGGCAGTCCTGCTGTCAAATCCAATGTGATCCAACTGTAACAAGTGGTCAACAGCAGAGACTTTAGGGTACATTCACACGCGGTATGCCTGCCGTGCGGTGACCCCTCCTCCCTCCATAGAGACTAGCGGCACATGGCCGCATACTCGCCGAAAGATAGAGCATGCTCTATCTTTTTGCGGTGTGCGGCCCGAATCGGTGGCACACATATGTGGCACCGTATCTGCGCCGCGCCGCTATTACAATCTATGGAGACGTACATGCGGCTGCAAATTTGCGGCCGCAAGTACGTCCACGCAGACGGCCATGTGAATGAGCCCTTATGCTGTAGTTTGTACATTGGACTGTGTTTATACAATGTAGCAAACTAGCAGAGTGACGTGCAGCGGCTGCTCATGTTTTTAGCTCACAGAGCATTGTCTGGTCTGGATGCCCTGGAAGCAAACCCTCAGCTGAGAGCAAGACTGCCTATGTATAGGATTTAGAGTTGGTGGCTTTCTTGACAATGCTCTGTGAGCTAGATGGTCTGGAAACCAAGCATATACAATGTTAGAAAACTGGCATTGAGTTGGATTTGACTCTTAAAGCATTGTCTAGATTGGATACAGACTGCAGACCCTGTACATAGCGAGTCCTGGTCTCAGATGAGAAGTGGAGACAATTGTATCTAGTCTAGACAATGCTCTGTGAGCTGAACAGTCTGGACACCAGAGCACGCATCACATTATTTTGTGCAGTGCTGGTCCCATTTTCTGCATTCTGTGTACACCAGACTGATACACTGTAACAAACTAGACAGGATACAATTGTCTGTATCAAAACTAGCTGTATACAAAGTTACTGCCTCTGCCTTTCACCAGGAGTGTTTTCATTCACTGACAGCAAGCCGTGCTTTATAAGACGATGCCAGGAGTGGAAGCCCTTCATGTACTTGACTTCAATCTCCTACTAACCCTCCGGTGTATCATAGGCTCCGCCCCACATGTCACCTCTTCCCGGATGCACTGATCACGCTTATTATCCGTATTAGTGGCATCCGGGGGTTTTGATGTCTTCATGTTGGGGCAGATGGACCCTCCGAGGAGCTCCACACATTGTTACTTGCGTTCTTGGGTGTTACATATTTAATAAGCTATAAGTGCAGCGCGGACATTAACCCTTAATATACTCTACACTGATGGAACCCCTTGAAGCACCATGTGGGAAGACGGGTTTTTTATATGCTAACAAGCAAACCTTATTGACCAGCACAGCCTGCAATCTGAAATTGGCACTGATCAGTCTCCTGCATCTCGATCAATATGGATTTGTATGTACAGTACTTACCTCTCCCCTCTGTTACATCCCTTAGGAAACCTCTCCAGCCTGAACCGCCTCGGACTGCGATACAACCGCCTGTCGGCAATACCACGGTCCTTGGCAAAATGCAGCGAGCTGGACGAGTTGAACCTGGAGAATAACAATATATCCACTCTGCCAGAGGTGAGGTTATCCACCAGCAGAATAGTGAGTGCAGCTCTGGAGTATAATACAGGATGTTGTGACTTTCAGGTATTTGTCACTTCCCGGCTCTGAGCCGCTGTCAGCGCACGTGACTTGTAGAGACCGGGAGCTCAATGATTGTAAAGGAGAAATGTAATCACTTATAACGCTCCGTCCCTCAGCAATGGAACTCAATTTCATTTGGAGAGCGGCTGATATTCATTGCTATCTGTTTGAACTTATGGAGAAAGATTTATGAGGAATCAGGGGGATAATTGATGCTGTGATTGATGCGTTTCTCCTGCGAAAAGCGTCTTGGGGTTTGTCTGCTAGCGGTAAACCCTGAGCCTCCGAGCGCAAAACGGAAAATCATTGAAATTAAGACTTAAAATCTGGCAAATTCCATCAGATAATACAGGGATATTTTCCGGGAGCGGCGCGTTTATACAGTAGGACTTACCCGACATAATGTGGGCAATTAATGATCCGGTCCCTTAAAGGGGAACTCCTTATTGCTAACACTTGCGACTATTTTTCCCTTATCTTCATGCCACTCACCGCTCGCTTCCACCGGCGTAAAATAAATACTACACAGCCTCCCACCTCGAAAGCCTCTTGATGTATGCCGCTGCGAATATGCATGAGCGCCACCGTATGATAAATTTCCCCCAGTGACTCCACCAGCAGAATAGTGAGTGCAGCTCTGGAGTATAATACAGGATGTAACTCAGGATCAGTACAGGATAAGTAATTCAGTACAGGATAAGTAATGCCATGTATGTACACAGTGACTGCACCACCAGCAGAATAGTGAGTGCAGCTCTGGAGTATAATACAGGATGTAACTATGTCTGTACACAGTGACTACACCAGCAGCAGAATAGTGAGGGCAGCTCTGGAGTAATGCTGAAGCAGTAATGTCGTGTATGTACCTAATGCAACCTCCCTCTATATATTGTATATGTGATGCTATCTCCCTGTTGCTGGTTTCCATACGTGGTTGGGGTGATGTTATTATGGGTTATTATATTTCCCGCTTTTGCTCCGGTAGAGCTGTTACTGTCAACACAGGGAGTAGAATTTTCTGCAAATGGCTTCATAAATTAGTCATGATTGCAGCAATTGCCAATAATTCCTCCGCTCTGTAAACACGCCCTGACGCTGGATCCGCTGTGCAGTCGGTCGTGGAGCCGCTGTTCCTCCTCGTCTTCACGCTGCAGGCTTAACACTTTAGCCATTAAACATACAGTATTCAGTATTTAGTGTCTCTGAACTGTACAGCAGTTATGGGGTTAAATTCTAGCGTTTCCACATTCCTCTTACAGGTGAGGCTGAAAGAGGTGTATATACTTAGGGGATTAAAGGGTTAACTGGAATTTGGCATGAAAGTTAGCATATAAGCCAAGGTCACCCTGCAGATTTGGTGGGGGGTGGGGGATGTTCTATGTATTGCTGTCCATCCACTTTAACCAGTCATTGGTGGGAGGTGTCAGTTTTATTCTTAAAGGGGAGTTAGTTTGTACCCCCTTAATAGAAATTACTATGCAATGTGTGACCTGTGCCCAAGGCAGAAAAGCGGGAGGTTCCCCTCAACCAGAAGTCATTGCTTAAACTAAATCCTAAAGTAGCAAAGCCTCAGCTGTAAAGTGTTAGGTTTGTTTTGGGTAGAAGAGGTAAGGGTTCTATTCCCTGCTAGCAAGCAGAGGTCTATGAAATGTTGAGGGACACTATAGTGGTTATGATGCTCACTATAGTGAAGGGCTTGGCTTGCAGTATACGCTACTCGTCCTGCTCCTCCCCTTGTTATACAGCTGAGGGTTTGTCACAATGTATGTGAGTTATACAGCTGCCTAGGACCACCACCATACACTGCGTGCAGTCTACATGGTCCTATCTGCTGACTGTTTCCCCCATAACACTTGTGTTTAACCCTTTCCCCTATTTCTCTTCCGCAGGGCCTCCTTTCTAGCCTGGTGAAGGTGACCAGCCTGACCCTGGCCCGGAACTGTTTCCAGTCTTACCCCGTCGGTGGACCCTCCCAGTTTTCCACTATTTACTCCCTCAATATGGAGCATAATCGCATTAATAAAATCCCATTTGGAATTTTCTCCAGAGCTAAAGTGTTAAGTAAACTGAACATGAAGGTGAGTGCCTGACGACACGGGAGCTGTCACTTCTTACTCCAATATAGAGAAAGTCCTGATCCTGGAGGTCCAGGGACTGGGGAAACCCTGTGTCTGCTCCCTCTGTATATAGTAATTTGTCCCAGGTTCTAATCATCCTCTGATCCTGGAGGTCCAGGGACTGGGGAAACCCTGTGCCTGCTCCCTCTGTATATAGTCATCTGTCCCAGGTTCTAATCATCCTCCCATCCTCTTTGTGTACAAAGTATAATTTGAAAAAGTTCTGAAGACCCTTTTACAAAATCCTGCACATTCGAGGCCTTGTATGGACCTGTCAATAAGACAGAATATCAAATATTTAGCCGAAATGTTGCTGATCGTCAAAGTAACATCAGGGTCTCTGCAATGTACAGGATGGAGGGGTTTAACCATTAGGACCCCATATTATTTTATGCTCCCTCCAAACCCATCAGTCCCATAGAAGTGAATGCATTAGCCCTGCACGTGGAATCCCACATCCTCCTTCTGGTTGTGGGCAGGTGGGGGTCCGAGGGGTGGTCACTATGCTCTACATCCACTATCCGTGACTATGCTCCATTCTGTCCTTCCAGGATGGATTCCAGAATGGATTCCAGCAGTCAGACACCCACAAATCAGAAAGATCTTCCCTAATCTATTCCCTTCCCTAAAGTTCTGGACTCTCTTAGGGACGGGGACTGCATTATCACAGAGGGTCCCCTGGACACAGTGTATGGCCTCACAGAATACCTGAGAACTTGCATATACTGTATTGTGTTGTCTTCTCACTATATGGCAGTATATATTTTGGAGCTTCCTCCGGGATGAGGAGGATTGCAGATGTGTGTGATACATGAAGCTTTTGCTTTATTCATGACTGTTCCTCCTTATTCTCCTTCAGGACAATCAGTTGACGTCTTTGCCCCTGGACTTTGGGACGTGGACCAGTATGGTGGAGCTGAACCTGGCTACTAACCAGTTGACCAAGATCCCGGAGGATGTCTCTGGTTTGGTCTCTATTGAGGTAAGCAGCGGAGGGTTCCCTCACCCGTTGCTGCAGTAAACATAGTCGTGGTGGTCTTCTGACATGGCTACATATTTCTTGCAGGTCTTAATCTTGTCAAACAATCTGTTAAAGAAACTTCCGCATGGGATCGGAAATCTACGTAAACTACGGGAGTTGGATCTGGAGGAGAACAAATTGGAGTCTCTGCCGAATGAGATCGCCTACCTAAAGGACCTACAGGTAAGGGCAGGGTCACACAAGCGCATTCAATCCATCAACTACGGATCATGTGTCGGCCATGTTTCCCAAGCTGATCGCAGCCCCTCACTCCCTTTCCATGCTCCTATAAGACGATCACTTGTAATCATGTCTTCAGTATAATCGTCCATTGAGAAGTCAGGGACTCGCAGCAGCATAGATAACCGTACTGCAAGAGGAACAAGGCCACACATTGGGTCCAGTCCTCTAAATATGGCAGGCACTGTCTGGACTGAATCTGTCTGAAGCTCATCTCAGGCTTGTTTTTTTTGTTCAACACTTATTGGTTCCAGCACCTATTTTCTGGGCCCCTCACTCATTGTAAATGCTTTATTCCTACCAGAAACTGGTTCTGACAAACAACCAGCTGACAACTTTACCAAGAGGGATCGGCCACTTGACAAATCTGACGCACCTTGGTCTGGGGGAAAATCTTTTGTCGCATCTTCCAGAGGAAATAGGTGAGTAGCTACTGCAGGCAGTCCTATTTAACACCACAGATAACTGTGATAACCTGGTTTACAAAACATATAGTAGATTTTACCTGCAGTCCTATGTAACACCACAGATAACACGGTGATATCTCTCTGAGTACAGATCATGTAGTAGATGTGTCCAGCAGTCCTATGTAACACCACAGATAACACTGATAAATCTGAATACAGATCTTGTAGTAGATGTGTCCTGCAGTCCTATGTAACAGCACATATGGTGTTCTCTTCCTCCAGGTACATTGGAGAACCTAGAGGAGCTGTATCTGAACGACAACCCTAACCTCCACGGTCTGCCCTTCGAGCTCGCCCTGTGCAGCAAGCTGTCAATCATGAGTATCGAGAACTGTCCCCTAAGTCACCTCCCCCCGCAGATTGTGGCCGGGGGTCCCTCCTTTATCATCCAGTTCCTAAAAATGCAAGGTCCTTATCGTGCCATGGTGTAATAATGCAAGTCCCATACACTGTACAAAGCGCATTCATTCATGTGGTGTGGCTGTATACGTCTGTATCAGGACGATACAGATCGATACGTTTCTATAAATATATATATATACGAGATATGTACATGTCATGGATTTAATAAGACTGCATTATGTGTTTTTTGCTAATAGAGGAATCATAGCCATTAGATTTTTTTTATTACGTAAGAGAATATCAATTGCTTGTTGGATTTTTTTTGTTGCTGAATTTGGTGTAATTTTTTTGTACATATATATATATTATTTGTTGTTTTTTGTTTGTTTTTTTTTTTTTTAAGTTCATTGTTTTCTGCACGGTTTTTAGAGTCTTTCTTCTTCTTTGTTACTATTGGAGCCCCACCCCATCCCCCTAGAAAACAAATTCTAAAACCTATGCGCCGGATCCTCTATGCTTTTCCTTGTTTACAGCCGGGGTGAATCACTCATTTTTGTTTTACCAATTTGCTCCATGTTTTTATTTGCTTCGCAGTGGAATCGGTTCAGTCAGTGATTTACACGATATTCTGTTGACCCGAAGCAAGTGCCCCACCTCAATTCTACTACTGCTCCCCCCTTTTCTAACAATTCCTAATGCGCTACGCCCCCGCTCTACATATCGGATAAGGAATCGTCGTCATTATAGATTTGGACCCATTTGTTCTGATGAAATGTAGTTATATGTTAGTCCTGGCCCATTTCACAAGGTCTGTAACAGATTACAAACCCCTTGTCCTGTGGTCTAATCTATTTGTCTGCTCTTTGTGCTAGCGTACATTAGGTAGTTAGCCAGAAGTAGGGGAGGGTGGATCCTGACTACGGTGGTAGGTTTGTAGTCTGTTTCCATGGAGCCTGTTGCAAATTTCTTTGTTTTATATACAGTATGAGACAAATTGTTATGAAATGTGGATGTAACCTGTATAATGGGGCAGAGCACGGTGTAGTCCAGTTGTAAGGTACAACAAGGGGCTTATTGGCGTCTACAGATTTAGTTTTGGACATGTTTTTCTTATGTCCTGCTGATTACAGGCCGTGATTGTCACATGATCCACTGTACGTTCTCTAGAGATTCCAGATCTAAAGAATCATTGATACTGATCAGTGGATTTATGCAGCTTATTCCTCAGCAGGTGGGACCACACAGACTGCAGCAAGTGTTGTGTATTGTCCCTGGAGAGATGTGTAGCAGCAGAACTATCAAACATGGATTTATATTCCAGGATTGTAGTATCTTCAAGTGCACTGGCAGCTTGTCCTCACACCGCTGTGCTCTGTGCAGACATTGTCAGGTAATGTCCCTGGAGAGATGTTTAATCAGACCATTGTGATAGTTGTTTGTAGCAGCAGAAATGTCAAACATGGATTTATTTTCCAGGATTGTATCTTCAAATGCACTGGGGGGGGGGGGGGGCCTCACACTGCTGTGCTCGCTGTAGCCAGGCTAATATATTGTCCCTGGAAAGACCTGTGATCAGACCTTTGTGTATGGAAGTAGCAGCAGGACTGTGAAGTATTTATTTTCCAGTATTGTAGCTTCTCCACGGGGGATGTGTTTTTCCTTTGCTCCTAGTGAAAAGCCTGCTATGAGCACAGCAGTGTGTGCACACGTACCCAGTGCACTTGGAGAATCTACACTCCTGTAATATAAATCCACATATCGCAGTCCTGCTGCTACTAACAACATACACAGAGGTCTGATTACACAACTCTCCAGATGACACTCGCTGCTGTCTGTATGGTCACACCTGCTGACGGGTTCCTACCATATCTACTACTCCTGTGCCTCATAATTTGCTGTGATATTACGTTGTGTTTTTAGGTGGTCATGTGATGGATGGTTAAAAATGTCATGGGAAGTCATTGAATGTTTCCTAATTAAACTATGGCTGCTATATGTCCAGGAACGGCCCTCCACCTGTGTACAGTTTTTATCTAGTATTACAGCTCTGTCATTTTTACTTTAATGCGGTTGAGATGCAATCCCACCCACATCCTGTGCACAGGTGGGGCGCTATTCTAAGAAAGATGCCCTGTATTCAGAACTCTAAAGGGAAAGTCCAGACACATGTTGGATCTGTGTTGCCTGTACGTATATCACCATATTTTCACTGTAAGCCTGGAGACTGCGGAGCTGTCCGGAGATCAGTGGCGGCCTCCAGAGTCAGTTGTCCTAGTCATTGGCTCCTGCTGCAGTTCACACCATAGAGAAAGAGACTGGTTAGTAACTATCCTATAACTGTAATGTAAGTGATGACATCATTGAAATTATCCTCCAGATATCTTGTTTTTTCCCCCCTACTTTTTGTAACAATCTCCCACTTCTCAGACCCATTAGTTGCTGAAAGCTTCAGGAAGTGTGACGCTAAGTGCTCATTAGTGGCGGTAAAGTGCTGCACAGGAAGCGGGTCACATGTCTACTCGGCTGGGCTGTATTTTGGAGTCTTTATCCAGGGACCCACCACCATCTCGTTAATGATGTGTGTGTTTGTTAGATGAAGGTGGGTTTTATAGGGCGAAGTTTACACATTGGAAGCGTGGAAAGGGTTAATGTTGCAATATTTTTTTTTTTTTTTTTTTTGCCCAATCTATAAAAACGGGCTGGGCCGTGCCACATATTACAGTGTTGATGGAACTTGTCTTAAAATCGGCACAGTTTCTGCATCGGTGTTCCGTAAAGTTGAGTGCCAATGCAAGTTCCACACTTAAAGGGATTGTCCAGGGTAAAAATATTGAGAATCAGAGGGGTAAGGAGTGGGTAGCACCCCCACAGATACTCTCAACAGCTAATCAGAATATCTGATCTATGAGGGGGCTCAGGGTGTTGATGCTCCATCTATCTGATATTGAGGATCTATATTTATTTTTCCTCTTTCCACAAATTGTAATTCACCAAATTTGGGAAAGTTGGGTGACTACCACTGTGGGGCAGTAATAGTTTACAGACATACTGAGTATTTTATGACTTTTTCCTTGTTGCCAAAATGATCCTGTAAAATGCAGCAGTGAGTTCAGATCTCGGGGGTGCTGACCTCTTTTGTGGTTTTCCTTTCTTTGTGCCATTGAGTCCATTGATAGCCAAGTTCCAGCCCCTGAGTGCCAGTGGTATCCACATCAACCCAATGCCAAAACCTAGAGCCTCAATCTCCTACCTGTTTCTGGGAGTTGTATTGGCTGGCCACATACTAATGAACACCACCCTAGACCTTTGTCCCTTACTAATTACCCGGTCTGTAGTTGCAGAGTTCTGCTCTGAGGGTCACTGCCCGCTCCTATATCCTCCAGTGTTTGTGCCATTTCCCGTGCCAATGGTGTCCACTATAATGAATCTGAAACAATGTCACAGCCTTGTACCGATTGTTGCCTTGATATGTGTCCGTTACAACCCCTGAGCAGCAGGTCATGACACCGCCACCCCTGGTCCCCGCCCCTGAGGATAAAGTGCAAGCATGGTCCTCTATACACAGGGCAGTAAGAGGGGCACATAATGGCTCCTTATCCTCAACCGTGCAACAAATATCCGATCTCCTCTTACCTATAGTAAATTACCCAAAATATCTACAGCTGATTC
Source organism: Engystomops pustulosus (assembly GCA_019512145.1). Taxonomy (NCBI): domain Eukaryota; kingdom Metazoa; phylum Chordata; class Amphibia; order Anura; family Leptodactylidae; genus Engystomops; species Engystomops pustulosus. The sequence continues at coordinate 125,978 of WNYA01000515.1, read as the reverse complement.
ACACTGGTTGAATGTCTGTGTAAGGCTACATTTACACGATGTATGCCCGCCGTACCGTAGTACGGCGGGCATACATCGGCGCTGCGGAGAGGAGCAGGGGATGAGCGCTGCTCACCCCCGCCCCTCTCCATAGGGATTTACAGTGCACGGCGCCGTAATACAGGAAAAGATAGGACATGTCCTATCTTTTCCCGTGCTACGGAGCCGTGCGGTGCCGCACGTGTGCTGCACCGTACCGCTCCCGTACAGGGCCGTGAGCCCATAGGAGTGTATGGGGGACGTATATCGGCCATATATACGTCCCCCATACATGTGTGTGAATGTAGCCTAAGACATAACCCGCTGTCAGTATCTCATATGGAACATAAAGATTTATCCAATCACTCTAAATTTCAATTAGAATTGTAAAAGGTAACTTCATTTTATTCCCAAATAATTAACAAAGGAAAATAGACCCCCGTATGTATAGCTACAAACAGAGAATCATGGGTTATATATAGAATGAATCTACATAATTTTCTCAGTCTGTTAGGATCCGTACAGGATAAGTAACATCACGTCTTGAGTTACATCTTGTATTATACTACAGAGTTGCATTCACTATTCTGCTGGTGCCGTCATTGTGTACATACACAACATTATTTATCCTGTACTGATCATATATGATCATGTATGTGACTCCAGCTGCAGAATGGTGAATGCAGCTCTGGGGTATAATACAGGATGTAACTCAGGATCAGTACAGGATAAGTAATGTCATGTATGTACACAGTGACTGCACCAGCAGCAGAATAGTGAGTGCAGCTCTGGGGTATAATACAGGATGTAACTCAGGATCAGTACAGGATAAGTAATGTCATGTATGTACACAGTGACTGCACCACCAGCAGAATAGTGAGTGCAGCTCTGGAGTATAATACAGGATGTAACTCAGGATCAGTACAGGATAAGTAATGTCATGTATGTGCACAGTGAGTGCAGCTCTGGCGGTTAGTTTTCTGTAGCTACATTCTATATATAAATCTACTTCCCATCCGTCATGGTCTGTGATATAATAAGCTCTTGTTTAGTAAAGGGATGTACCTTCCTCTTGGTGAGTTGCCTGGACAGTCCATTATCAGTAGATTTTTATACTTCCTTCTATTATGGGTTTTTGTTCTCTTATTTTCTCTGGATACTTTGGTTGCCGATTATCCTGACATTTGCCCCCTCTTTCCAGTTCTGTGTGTAATGGGGGTTACATCCAGCAGAGGGGGTAGTATTCTGCCCTCTGGACACAGCTCCTATTGCCTCTCTGCTTTTGCCTCCATTGTCTTTACGCCCCTGGGATGCACCTGACCCCCTCCAGGGGACGACACATTGACTTCTCTGATGGCAGACATTTGCACTTTTTTACGTTTGCCTCCCTCTTAATCATTGTATATATAAATGTCAGCAAGTATCAAATAAAACATGTTCCAACTGTGCTCTGTGTCTCCTCTTATTTTGGGAAGGGGTGAATGGAGACCTACAGGTCCACATACAATCCCATCATGCAGCTCTACAGTCATGGCCATAAGTTTTGAGAATGATACAAATGTTAATTTTTACAAAGTCTCCTGCATCAGGTTTTATAATGGCAATTTGCATATACTCCAGACTGTTATAAAGAGTCATCAGCTTAACAGCAATTAATTGCAAAGTCGAGATTTGCTGAGAAAATGAACTTTTCCCCCAAAACACATTTCAACTTCATTGCAGGCGCCTTAAAAGGAGAAGCTAACATGGTGTCAGTGATTGCTCCAGTAACACAGGTAAGACACTTTAAAAGGAGGCTGGTACTTGGTATAATCGTTTCTCTTCTGTTAACCATGGTTATCTCTAAAGAAACTCGTGCAGTCATCATTGCACTGCACAAAACTGGCCTAACAGGGAAGAGTATCGCAGCTAGAAAGATTGCACCTCAGTCAACAATCCATCGCAACATCAAGGAATTCAAGGAGAGCGGTTCCATTGTTGCCAAAAAGGCTCCAGGGCACCCAAGAAGGACCAGCAAGCGCCAGGACCGTCTCTTAAAAGTGTTTCAGCTTGGGGATGGGGCTGCCAGCAGTGCAGAGCTTGCCGAGGAATGGCAGCAGGCAGGTGTGAGGGCATCTGCACGCACTGTGAGACTGCAGAGACTCTTGGAGCAAGGCCTGGTGTCCAGGAGGGAAGCAAAGAAGCCACTTCTCTCCAGAAAGAACATCAGGGACAGACTGATATTCTGCAAAAGGTACAGGGAGTGGACTGCTGAGGACTGGGGGAAAGTCATTTTCTCTGATGAATCCCCTTTCCGATTGTTTGGAACATTTGGAAAACAGCTTGTTCGGAGAAGACAAGGTGAGCGATACCACCAGTCTTGTCTCATGCCACCTGTAAAGCCTCCTGCAACCATTCATGTGTGGGGCGGCTTCTCAGCCAAGGGAATCGGCTCTCTCACAGTCTTACCTAAAAACACATCCATGAATAAAGAATGGGACCAGAATGTCCTCCAAGAGCAACTTCTCCCAACCGTCCAGGAGCAGTTTGGTGATCAACAATGCCTTCTCCGGCATGATGGAGCACCTTGCCATAGAGCAAAGGGATAAGTAAATGGTTCAGGGAACAAAACAGAGAGATTTTGGGTCCATGGCCTGGAAACTCCCCAGATCTTTCTCCCATTGAGAACTTGTGGTGAATCAAGAAACGAGTGGACAAACAAAAACCAACAAATTGTGACAAGATGCAGCATTGATTGTGCAGGAATGGACGGCGATCAGTCAGGATTTGGTCCAGAAGGTGATTGAGAGCTGCCAGGGAGAATTGCAGAGGTCCTGAAGAAGAAGGGTCACACTGCAAATATTGACTTGCTGCAGTAACTCATTGTAACTGTCTATAAAAGCTTCTGTTCCTCATAATATGATTGCACTTGTATTTCTGTATGTGATAAAAACATCTGACAAACCAGAGGGCAACAAATCATGTGAAAATATAATATTTGTGTCATTCTCAAAACTTATGGCCATGACTGTAATATTATATACTCAATTGGTGTAGCATTTATTATATATATATTACACACACACACACCTTCATTTGCAACTATCATACTTCATAGTTTGAGTGACTGTCGCCTCCTGCTGGTTCAGTGTCTGCACTATATTTGATACTTTGCAGTGCGTAAAACTTACATTTGCAACAGTCTCCCACAATCCCTTCTATAAGACAGTGGTGCAATATGGGGACTCAACTATTGCTGTATAGCCTGCTAATGGCTGTGCCTTAGAGGTTGTCCAGTATTAGGAGAACATGCCACACTTGGCCCTTGCTCTAGTATCACAGATCAGTCATATTTTGTTTTCTGGAGCCAAGTTGCAATACCAGACACAACCTTGAGACACATGTGGCGCTGTTTATGAAGGTAGACATCTGTTTTTTCTAAATCTGGTCAATCTCTTTAATAAACAGGTATGCAGATTTTGATGCTGTTTTTAAATCTGAAGTGGATAATGAGATGGGACAGGGAGCCGCTGGATATCCTATGCCGGTCCTTTTACATATCTGTATAATGCATATATTGACTGCTAATCATATCTAAGAGTTAATGTTTGTAGCAGCAGGACTTTATGGGTTTATATTCCAGGATTGTAGCTTCTTTAAGTACTCTTTCGGCGTCTCCTCACACTGCATTGCTCTGTGCAATGAATTGTTTTCATAGTATCTCACCTGTGGTTTAAGTGATTGCTTGCAACAGATGGGAGTTGTTGCATAGCCGTTACATTCAGAGAGCATAGAGCCTCCCTCAGCCCATAAACTAAAATCCTGGATTATAAAATATATCACAGTCCTGCAGCTACTAAAAACTTACACCAGGTTATAATTGCACATCTCTCTGTGTTAGGATTAACATGCCTAACACTGGCTACAGTCTGGTCACACCTGAGGACTGGTTCAGAATTCGGGTAGTGCCCCCTACAGACTATTGACCAGGAGACTAAAATAATTGGTCAGTAGGAATGGATATGGCTTCTACCTGACTGGAGCAGGAGCAATGGTTCTGCAGGTAAGAAGTGAATGCAGCCATGTTTGTTCAGCATTGGGACCTGTATTCTCAGCGCCACCTAGAGGCTGACCTTCCATACAAATATCATCAACTCCCTGGAGGTAGGTGACACATTGGGGTACTTGTACCTTTGTTTTGGCTTGTGCTTTTTTTTTTTCATGACACATTAGCCTGAATAAGGCCTATGGTGAAGTACAACCATCTATGGAGGATGGGGAGGAGTACAAGCCTTGTAGTGTAATACAGTCTATGGAGGATGGGGGGAGTACATTCTGCATTAAATGCACATTTTTTTTCCTTTAAAAATATTTTATTTCATTTTTCCTTATTTTTTTTTTCCCCTCTCCCCTTCCCCTTCTTTAACAGAGAATATACATTACAAAAGAACACAGCAGTCAGATATTACAGTTTAACAGTGTTCACACAAATAACATTTTAACAGAATCAAAAAAATCGAGATGTGAACCCATATATTGCTAGACAAAGTCCAACCTAACCGACAACACCCTAGTGGTCCCTCCCTCCCCTCCTTTGACCATCAAAGTTGTAATCCTAACATGGGATTGTATAATACTTAGCTTCAACCAAAACAATTTCTTCTTTAAACCTTTGATGACCCAGCTGTGCAGAAACCTCAGACAACCCCTCCCCCCGCCCTTCCCCGTCCCCCCCCCTGGCAAAAAAAAAAAAAAAAAAAAAAAAAAAACCTGAGATACCTCCTCAACAATGGGGAAGCAGCCTATTTCCAATTATTCCAAATTTCGGCCCATTTCCCTCCTGTTCCACATTTATCCGCATAAATTTGTTCATATCTCTTAATCTTTTGTGTGAAAGCAAACCATTGGTCCACGTTAGGTGTCCTACCACTTCCCCATTCCCGAACTATTAGAACCTTTGCTATTGTCATCAACTTTAATACCAGTAACCTCTCTTTTTGCTTCATTTTATCCCTAACCCCAAACCTGCCCATAACTGCCACGCTAATCGAAGGGGTCAGTGGCCGCTCTAAAATTTTATTTATCTGCAGATATAAACCATCCCAAAAACCCTTAAGTCTGGGGCACGCCCAAATTGTGTGAAGAAAGTCGGCCTCCTCTATTCCACATTTGAAACATTTAGATGAGCTCTTCACTTTCATCTTGTACAACACCTCTGGAGAGTAATATAATCTGTACAGTATCTTTGTCTGGATAACTCTGTGGTTTTCGCTAATAGATCCTACCTTCACATTCCTATAAACCTCTTCCCACTCGTGCCGTGTTAACTGTCCTATCTCCTTTTCCCAGTGTTCTTGTGACTTGTGTCTAACCCCTAAAAACATCCCTTTAATCAATAATTTATATACCCCAGCAACCAACCCCTTTTCTTTTTTAGTGTTTTTAATAAAATCTATACATGGATGTGACTCTAACTTAATGCTTCTACGCCTCTTTATTGCTTTTATTGCGTGTGCTAACTGTGAGTATCTCAAGAAATCTCCATTATTCAAACCTACTTTTGTTTTAAGTGCGGAAAAGGATACCACTACCCCGTTGTCAAGTATCTGAGAAAAAAAGAACACCCCTCTATTTTCCCAAAAAATGGGGTCTGGAAGGTTTTCGAGTTCTGGAAAAAGGGGGTTGTGCCACAGAGGAGTTTCCTCTATGATACCTTCCATGTGAATTACTTTCTTCACCTGGCTCCATCCTTTATGTATGGCCTCCTTACTTATATTTAACTTCTTTTTCCCCCCCACTACCCACCTCTCCAGTGCCTCGTACACCGTAGAGGCATTCCCATCTTCCATTATCCAAACTTTCAATGGATTATCCCTATCCTTCCCTCCTGCTATACGGGACATCTGGGACGCAAGAAAGTAGCCCTGCAAAAAGGGTATACCCAGTCCCCCTTCTCCTAAAGGTCTGTACAGATGGCTCAATTTAATTCTAGCTCTCTTCCTCCCCCAAATTAATTCATTGAAGAGAGCTTCCATTGCTTTAAAAAAAGAATTATCAATCCAAATTGGGCATGATGTAAAAAAAAAAAGGATTTGTGGTAACAGAACCATTTTTATAAGGGCGATTCTATCCGCAAAGGAGAGAGGTAGTCTATCCCAGGTGTGGACCCTGCTTCTAACTGAGTTAATTAAAGGTTTCAAATTAAATAGCTCGTATTCTTGCACTTTTGCTGAGATTACAGTCCCGAGGTATTTCAACGATTCCTGGCTGTTCATTTTAATTCCAGATTCTAGTTCTACTATCTTGTTCCCATCCAGTGCCATCAGACCTGACTTGCTCCAGTTTATCTCTAAGCCTGAAAACTGGCCGAATTCTGTCACTGTACTTACTGCATTTGGTATCGAAACAGGGGAATCACGCAGACATAGCAGGATATCATCTGCATAGAGGCACAGTTTGTCCTCTGGTCCACCGCTTCCCCCTCCTCCTATGCCTCCATGGGCCCTTATTTTGATGGCAAGAGGTTCGATAAATATGGCAAAGAGGAGGGGGGAGAGGGGGCATCCCTGTCTCGTACCCCTGCTAAGGGGGAAACTCTCCGACTCTCTCCCATCAATACCGATCCTAGCCTTAGGGGAATTATATAAGCACTTAACCCAGTTCACGAACTCCACCCCAATCCCAAATTTGTCCATCACCTCCCATAGGAACCCCCACTCGACCCTGTCAAAGGCTTTGACAGCGTCCAGTGACAGGATCGAGCGGAGGCCCCCCTCACCCTTCTCTATGGAGACAAATAGTCTATTCAGACAATCGCTCACTTTCCTACCAGGGATAAACCCCCTCTGGTCCTCATGAATAATGCTAGTGATTACCTTTTTAAGGCGTCTAGCCAGTGTCTTTGCTATAATCTTAGCATCGGTGTTAATCAATGAAATAGGTCTAAATGATCCTGGGTCTAGTAAGTCCTTGTCTTTCTTTGGAATCAGAATAATGGTAGCTTCGGACATTGAGTCCGTCACTTTCCCCCTTCTATAAATTTCTTGCATTGTGGTTAACAGCATTGGGGCCAGTACTTCTTTATATCTCCTATAAAGACCGAAGGGGAGGCCATCCGGGCCTGGGGCGGAGTCACCGCTACAGGAGTCAATTGTCTCCTCCAGCTCCTTCAACGTGATCGGGGAATTTAGCGTTTCTACTTGAATCCCAGACAAGCGCGGAAAATTAATACCCTGCAGGTATCTTTTAATATCTCCCGTCTGATTTTTATCCCCAACCGACTCATAAAGGTGCTGATAAAAACGTTTAAATTCTTGTTGTATCTCGTGTTGCTCTCTACAAATTTGTCCTCTATGCCCTCGAATCGCTGAGATATTCTTGTTACCTTGTTTATTGTTATTAATCATAGTGGCTAACAGTTTACCTGATTTCCCCTTTTCCGTGAAATATCGCTGTCCCACAAAAAACGATTTATGTTGGGCTTTTTCTATTAGAAAGTCTTCATATTTTTCCCTGGCAGCCTTATAGGCCCGGGTACAAATGGTATCTCCGGAGTGTTCCAAATTTTTAGATGTTTCCTCTACCTGTTTTTTTAAATCTGCCTCCTTCCTACTGAAGTCTTTCTTTTTAACATTGATCGCGTGTGAGAGTGTAGACTTAATAAACAATTTTAACATATCCCAAACTGCAAGAGTACTTGCGGTATTAATGTTCCTGTCCCAAAATTCTCCAATATCTTTTTTCAAATCCAAACTGGGTTCGAGGATAGTTAACCAATGAGGGTTTAATTTGAACTTCCGCCTACTGACTGATGGTTCCCCTAATGTAACTAGAAGTGGGGCATGGTCAGAGATCACAATGGGTTCATAGGTCATTCTGGAGATATTCCTTAATACCTGCGCACTAGCCAATCCGTGATCTATTCTGGACAGGGTATTACAGGATTTGTTATAGCAGGAGAAAGCCTTCTTTTCCCCATACTTTGTTCTCCATATATCCTGTAAACCCATGTCGTGACAGAAGTTCCTCAACTTTATCCCCTCATTAGGTTTTGTTTTCGTTACCCTCAGTAGATTGAGGCGATCAAATTGAGGATCAAGGATCATATTCAAGTCCCCCATAATCAGAATTCTAGTACAGCTTTTAGTCTCAATAAAGCGGGTGAATTCTGAAAGGATCTTTAGCGATGAGGGAGGGGGATTGTACATAAATGCAAGAATATGCTCAATTCCGTTCAAAAGACAGTGTAAAAATATAAACCTGCCCTCACTATCCGATTTTTTGTCAATTAATTTAAAATCTATACTAAAATGAATCAGCACCGAAACCCCTTTTGAATAATTACCCCCAAATGAGTGAAATTCCCATAGAGCCCATCTTTTTTTTATTCTATATCCTAATTCTGGGGTTAAGTGAGTTTCTAGCAGCACTACCACAGCTGGTAAATGTTTATTAATTACATCAAATATTGCACATCTTCTTTTCCTATCACTCAGGCCCCTTATATTCCAACACAAAACTCTTATTACCTTCTCCATTCAAAAAAAACAAAAAAAAAAAAAAAATAAAAAAAAAAAACACCTCTGCCAGTGTCCCCCTCCCAATCCCCCTCATACCCCCCACCCGTATCCCCCCAACCCCACCCGTACCTCCCCAACCCCTTACCCCAACTTGATCCACCTGTAACAACATACAGTTATTTCTAGTATAGCAAAATCTCCCGACCATAAGACAGACAAAACCCACGAAATTGCAGAAGAATTTAGGTTATATTATGAGCAACTGTATAACTTAACCCCACAACACCCTAGGGGTGAACCGCAAACTTTAAAAGCTATAAACGATTTTTTAAATAAGCTTACCTTGCCATCCCTATCACAAGCGGAAAAAGAAGAATTAACGCAACCAATTACACAGAAAGAGGTAGAAGAAGTTCTCAGGTCCCTACCGTTACACAAAGCCCCAGGTCCTGACGGACTTCCGACAGCATACTACCGTAAATTTGCTACTACCCTTTTGCCGCATATAACATCTTGGTGTGAAGCCTTACGCTTAGGTAACCCTTTACCTCCACAAGCGCTAGAAGCCACAATCACAGTTATCCCTAAAGAAGGGAAGAACCCAGAGCTATGCAGTAGCTATCGCCCAATTTCACTAATAAACGTGGATGCAAAAATATGGGCCAAAATAATCTCACTAAGGCTGAATAGAGCGTTACCACAATTACTTAACCAGGAACAAGCAGGGTTTGTACCTTCGAGGGAAGGAAACCAAAATTCAACAAGAGTGGTTCATGCCATTTTTCATGCCAAAAAACACAAAATTCCTCTAGTCCTTCTCGGTACAGATGCCGAGAAGGCGTTTGACAGAATAAATTGGGATTTCATGATTTCCGCTCTGAGTAAATTTGGCTTCCCTCCTGAATATGTAAAATCAATTATGACTTTATATTCTAAGCCTAGTGCTAGAGTAAGAGTAAACAACTACCTCTCCAACCCCTTCCTAATTAGGAACGGCACAAGACAAGGCTGTCCCCTATCCCCATCTCTATTTGTTCTCATCATGGAAACACTACTGCAAGCTTTTAGGGAACATCCACATATAAAAGGTCTCCAAGTGGGTAACACAACTCATCTAAATGCCGCGTTTGCGGATGATCTCTTGCTTCTTATCACTAACCCGAAGGAGGCCTTCCCTAACATATTGACACTTATAGAGGAATTTGGCTCCTTGTCTAACTTTAAAATTAATTTCACAAAGTCAGAGGCTCTGAACATAACAGCTGATTAGTGCATTAGTAAAAGAACTACAGAAAAGCTTCCCATTCGTCTGGCAGCCCAACCAAATAAAATACCTAGGTGTATACATAACCAGAGATCCGCTTAAACTGTACGACGCCAACTATAAGTCATTACTGAAAAATATTGACCAGTTCTTAAATTCACTAAAAATCCCTTTTGTGTCCTGGATAGGAAGAAAAAACATATTAAAAGCATATATAATGCCCAAATTACTTTATTTAATGCAAATGCTACCTTTGCATGTCCCAAAAAACTTCTTTCAACAAGTGCAAAATACATTTCGTAGATTTCTGTGGCAGAACAGAAGAGCCAGAGTAAATTATGCTCGCCTTACCCAGCATAGAAACAAAGGGGGAATGGGCCTCCCAGATCCATTAATGTATTATAGAGCAATCCACCTGAAAAGATGGATACATCTTAACTCCCCTATGGGACGGCAGATGGGTGTAGATATAGAAGCGGCGAACATAACAGATGAACAACTAGCATGGACTTGGGGGCTGATAAAGGACAAAAGGCACCCTGGAAGTAGTCCAGCGCTACAGTTCACTCTTCCCTACCCCATACCCAGTTATGCCAGCACGGTTGCTTCCGTACTTTGTAAAGCCCACAAACAGACAAAATTTAGGATTATGGCCCAGACTAGAATCCATACCGGCCTCTGAAATACTTAATAAATTAGCCCAACCGGACACCTTATCTAATTACTTAGAAGTTCTATTCCCTAGTGTCAAGTTCTGCCCTTATTCACACAACCTCAGGTTCTCTAATGACTAGGCCCCCCTCACCCTTCTCTATGGAGACAAATAGTCTATTCAGACAGTCGCTCACTTTCCTACCCGGGATAAACCCCCTCTGGTCCTCATGAATAATGCTGGCGATTACATTCTTAAGGCGTCTGGCCAGTGTCTTTGCTATAATTTTAGCATCGGTGTTGATCAATGAAATGGGTCTAAATGATCCTGGGTCTAGTAAGTCCTTGTCTTTTTTTGGAATAAGAATGATGGTAGCTTCGGACATTGAGTCCGTCACTTTCCCCCTTCTGTAAATTTCTTGCATTGTGGTTAACAGCATCTCCTATAAAGACCGAAGGGGAGGCCATCCGGGCCTGGGGCGGAGTCACCGCTACAGGAGTCAATTGTCTCCTCCAGCTCCTTCAACGTAATCGGGAAATTTAGCGCTTCTACTTGATTCCCAGACAAGCGCGGAAAGTTAATATCCTGCAGGTATCTTTTAATGTCTCCCGTCTGATTTTTATCCCCAACCGACTCATAAAGGTGCTGATAAAAACGTTTGAATTCTTGTTGTATCTCGTGTTGCTCTCTATAAATTTGTCCTCTATGCCCTCGAATAGCTGAGATGTTCTTGTTACCTTGTTTATTGTTATTAATCATATTGGCTAACAGTTTACCTGATTTCCCCTTTTCCGTGAAGTATCGCTGTCCCACAAAAAACGATTTGTGTTGGGCTTTTCTATTAGAAAGTCTTCATATTTATCCCTGGCAGCCTTATAGGCCCGGGTGAGAATGGTATCTCCGGAGTGTTCCAAATTCTTAGATGTTTCCTCTACCTGTTTTTTTAAATCTGCCTCCTTCCTACTGAAGTCTTTCTTTTTAACATTGATCGCATGTGAAAGCGTAGACTTAATAAACAATTTTAACATATCCCAAACTGCAAGAGTACTTGCGGTATTAATGTTCCTGTCCCAAAATTCTCCAATATCTTTTTTCAAATCCAAACTGGGTTCGAGAATAGTTAACCAATGGGGGTTTAATTTAAACTTCCGCCTACTGAATGATGGTTCCCCTAATGTAACTAAAAGTGGGGCATGATCAGAGATCACAATGGGTTCATAGGTCATTCTGGATATATTCCTTAATACCTGCGCACTAGCCAATCCGTGATCTATTCTGGACAGGGTATTACAGGATTTGTTATGGCAGGAGAAAGCCCTCTTTTCCCCATATTTTGCTCTCCGTATATCCTGTAAACCCATGTTCTGACAGAAGTTCTTCAATTTTGTCCCCTCATTAGGGTTTGTTTTCGTTACCCTCAATAGATTGAGGCGATCAAATTGAGAATCAAGGATCATATTCAAGTCCCCCATAATCAGAATTCTAGTACAGCTTTTAGCCTCGATAAAGCGGGTGAATTCTGAAAGGATCTTTAGCGATGAGGGAGGGGGGAGATACATAAATGCAAGGATATACTCAATTCCGTTCAAAAGACAATGTAAAAATATAAACCTGCCCTCACTAACCGATTTTTTGTCAATTAATTTAAAATCTATACTAAAATGAATTAGCACCGAGACCCCTTTTGAATAATTACCCCCAAATGAGTGGAATTCCCATAGAGCCCATCTTTTTATTTATTCTATATCCTAATTCTGGGGTTAAGTGAGTTTCTAGCAGCACTACCACAGCTGGGAAATGTTTATTAATTACATCAAATATTGCACATCTTCTTTTCCTATCACTCAGGCCCCTTATATTCCAACACAAAACTCTTATTACCTTCTCCATTCAAAAAAACAAAAAAAAAAAAAAAATCCCTGCCAGTATCCCCCTCCCAATCCCACCCATACCCCACCCATACCCCACCCATACCCCACCCATACCCCACCCATACCCCACCCAGCCCCACCCATGCCCCCCAACCCCACCCGTACCTCCCCAACCCCTTACCCCAACTTGATCCACCTGTAACAACATACAGAAGATCCCTACACCTTACATCGCCCTCCCGACATCCAATGACCATTTACACATATTTAAGTAGCGTTCATCATTGTCCTTTTGTCATTTTACGACATATTATTAACGCAGTTAATCTTCCCTGCCTCCTGTCTAAATCCCCTGTTTCTCCAGCCAGTCTGAGGCTTCCTCTGAGGATCCAAAAAACAGTGTTTTATTTTTATAAATTATCCTCAGTCTGGCCGGAAAAAGCAGGGAGAATTGTATATTTGCCTCATGCAGCCTATTTTTCACCATCTTATAGCTTGCCCTCAGTTTCTGTGTCTCCCTCGCATAGTCTGGGAAAATGGCCACTTTTTTTCCATCCATAAGCATCTCTTGTTCTTTTTTCCTTGAGTTTCTAATGATGTAATCCCTGTCTTGTGAGTTGAGACACTTCACCAGAATTGTTCTGGGGGGTGACCCTGGTATCGGTTTCTGGAAGGGAATTCTGTGTGCTCTTTCCACTGCAAAGTTAGGAGATAGCTCATCACTGCCAAATATTTTCAGAAGCCACTTCTGTAAGCTGATGGCCATATTCCCTTCAGAAGGGTCCTCTGGATACCCGATTATTCTTATGTTGGCCCTCCTTGACCGATTCTCCTGATCTAACAACTTTTCCTTCAACTGTGCATTTTCTTCCCTTAGTTCTTTCATGCCTTTCTGAATTGATTTAATGTCTTCCTCGGTTCTCCTAACACTTTTTTCCATTCCCTTAAACTTATCTCTCAATGAATTTAAATCATCCCTCATTATCGCAATGTCGGAACTAATACAGCCAACCTCCTTTTTTAGCTCCACTACTGATGACTTGGTTTCTTGCACCGTAGCGAGGATCTGAGCAAGAATATCTTCACTTGCGGGGTTAAGATCTACACTAGTTGAAGAATTAGACCCTGTGCTGTTGGAAGCTAGGGGGGGCGAGTCCTCCTTACTGCTTTGTTTAGTTTTGGTTGGGGAGGCCTTCCACATTTTATCTAACCCTCCTGACTTTCTTTCTGGCTTTTTTGGAGGCATGGTGGATGTCACGGGTGCTCCCGCGATCCCTGTCACGGATCGCGGGCGCATCCGTGCTCCTTCATGTGCCCCCGCTGCTGCCCGGTGTCTCTTACCTCTCCCGGCTCCTGCACTTCCTCGGACTGCCGTGCGCGCGCGTTCCCGTGTATTCCTGTGTATTCCTGTGTGTTCCCGCTCCTGAGTTACCTGAGTTCCTCCGTGTTGCTGTGTTCCGTGTGCCTGTGTTCCCGTTCCCACCTGCCTGGACCTCCTGTTGCTGACCCCGGACTTGGACCTGACGTTGCATCTCTGCCGCCTGCCCTGACCCTGTGCCTGGACCTGTCTACGAGATTGTCATCCGCTAAGGTACCTCGACCTCGGCTGCCACCGTGGGCTAGTCACACCTGGGAACGACCTAGTGGTATCCTGCCGCAGCAAGTCCAACCCGCTTTGGGGCGGGCTCTGGTGAATACCAGGTGCCGCTAGGCTCCGGTTCCGGGTGTTGGCTAGTTACATCTCCCGCGGTGGTCCAGAGGATCCACTGATCCTAACAGTGGAGTAGACCAACCTACACCCAACAATGACAGACCAACAATACAAAAAAATCCAATTAAGTTCTGCAGCCTAAAACCTAATAAGTAGGTATAAAAAAGTGTTAATAAGTGTTACGTTTTAAGCCAGTTAGTTAGTATCCTATTGTTAAGCCGGAAATTGAATCAGCTGAGTTAATGTCTCACGGCAGAGCGCCCAAGGAGCAAGGTGCAGAGCTATAATGTAATGATACTTAAGTTACAACGGGCTAATAGTTACTTCAGCACAGATTTAGCCAAGGTTGCCTTTAGCATTAAGAATACTGACTCAGTTACCCAACTACAATATTCCCATTGGCATAACCGGTTTTACCCTATGATCCGCATGTCTCCCGGTTGGAGTTCTCCTGATATTACAGCCAGAGGACAAGTTGTACAAGTTAATATCTCTCCACAGGGCTACCCCACAACAAGGTGCTAATAACAAAGTGCTGATAACATGTGCGATTTTAACTTCGGCTCAGACAAGAGCGAAATACTAGTTACAAAGAAATCATGCAGTTACAGCTTAAATCCAAAAAGGGAAAAAAAAGATACTAAACATGCAAATTCATCTCAAATCCCTGTGAAAACAAGATTAATTAGATACCAAAGCCTTACAGACCCTGTTAAAGGTACTGTCGAGGTTACCCCAAAACCCCCTCAGCTTGGCAGCTTTTTTCCCTAATATCCAAATACCACCAGGTTGCTGTTTTCCTGGTACTGATAACTTAAGTCCAAGCAAAAGCAAAGTATTAGCGACCGAGTGCTGAAATAGCATGCACTTTCAGCTGAGGTCTGAACGATAGGAAAGAGAGTTAGTATAGCATGCAGTTCCAGCTTAAGTCCAAGCCTAGACAAATGCTAGTAGCAAAGTGTTAGTGAGAGTATGCAGTTTTTGGCTTAAATCCAAGCAGGGGCAGTGATGTTAGTAGCATACCTTTGGAAAAAGAATGTTAGTAACTATCGGTATGGCAGCCAGAGAGGATTTCAGATGGGTGTTACTCACTTAGTGACTCCGCAGTACAATGGAAAATCGATCCTGAGTCCTGGCAAACTTGAGTTGGTGCATACTCCACAGTGGTCCAGTCCGGTAGCTGGTCCCGGCCGCAGCCAGGTAACAGCTCACAGGCAGTTCCCCCAAGAGTTCAGCACCCAGCTTAGTAAGCAACCCAGGACACTCCTTCCTTACTTCCTTCACCCGTTTAGGTGACTTTATAGCCCCTTATTCCGCCTTTTATAGCATCACCTCATCCCAGCACGAGTCTCCTCTCCACTCCAAACTCCCGCACTCCTCCAGCGCTCAGCGCCCAGAACTCCCACGAAAACGGCGACTCGCCTCACGCCTTAGGTCCGGTCCAGCCAGGGTCCGCCACCACGCACACCGGGGTGTCCAGCAAGGAAGGTACCAATAGCGTATCCAGCGCTCCGAGCTCGGGCACAGCAAAAGGGGGCAGGTCAGGTAAGGAACGCTCCGGCGCCGAGGCGCTCACATCTAGTCGGCGTCTCCGTGTCACGGCACTCGGGAGGCGAGCGGACGTGCTCTCACATCCCTCCCGTCACGCGACTCTCATCGCTCGCACCATCTTGGGTGGTATATGTGCGTGCAAAAAAACTAGAGTACACACCGATTAAACATTATTTTTCTGATTAAAACTATCTAAAACTGCACACTCCACGATTTACAGAGATAAAATGTTTTCCTCTGTAACAACATATGGCGGACAACTGACAGGGCCCATTAAAAAATAGATCAAAACGACATTTTATTGGATTAATCACTAGAGTCAGTTGATATCTCCACTGCATCTAGCATTTAGAGAGGTAACGTATATACTTGAATAAAGGCCGACCCGAGTTATACAGCCGAGAACCCTAATTTTACCACCAAACAACTGAGGAAAAAACCTATTGGACTGAGATAAAGCTTGAGGTTGGGAAAAGTGCATTGGTCACAGACACCCCACCATATATAGGCAGCAATCCCAGTAGTAATAGTCACAGTCCCCCATAGTATGCAAAGCCAGCCTGCCCCCCAGTCAATAGATACAGCCGCCCCAACAGAGTATACAGCATCCCAGCCTGCCCCCCACGTAGTATACAGCCAGCCAATATGAAGCAAAAAAAAAAAAACTATATACTCACCTCCAAGCGGCCAAGCGATGCGCCAGCGGGGGTCCACATGTTCCAGGCAGCTCCTCTTCTGGCTTCCGCACCTGTCTTTTTCTTCTGTAGCATCCTGCAGGGGAGCTGCACCGTTTCCACACCACACAGCGGCAGTGGTGGGTGCAACTATGAGTGGCCCCTGCTGACGTTTTTCCATACTGTTGCGATGGACGGGAAGAAACTGGCCGTGCCCTCAGGCTGCCAGACAGAAGAAGCAGACGGTCGGGACAGAAGAGGGACCGAGCTGCTGGGGGGCGCCGCCGGAGGTGAGTAATAAGTTTGTTTTTTTTAAAAGTGGCGGGGCTTGTTGTTGACCCGGCAAAGGCCAGTTGAGGGATTTATCAATCACAGTTTTTTGTGCTGAAAAACTCGGGCTTATAACGAGGATTAGCGGTACTCGTCTATATAAACAAGTCACTTTTTGATGGATGGCTATTGAAAAAGTGTTGTCCAACCCACTTAAGCCGAACCCGAGTATAAGCCGAGACCCCTAATATTTACCACCAAAAAACTGGGAAAACACTATTGAGCTCGAGTACAGCCGAGGGTGGGAAATGCATGTTGCTAAGGACCCCCCGCAGTATCATAGCCAACCAGCCCCCCATATAATATACAGTCCAGCCCAGCCTACCACCCCCGTAAGTAAGCCTCTCCCGAGTATCACCGCCAGCTCGCCCCCAGTAGTATACAGCCAGGCCCGCCCCCCCATAGTATTACACAACTGCCCCCAGTGATGATACAAGCATGCCCACAGTGTACTGCACCAGTAGTTAATGAACAGCACTGCTCCCGTAGTAATACACGCCTGCCCCATAACGTATACCATGCGGCGCGCCCAACCTAGAACGATAGTATATACAGCCTGCCCCCCGTAGTAGAGTCACAGGCCTGCTCCCCAGGTAATACAGCCTTGCCCCAGGTAGTAACACGCATCTGCCCCCAGTAGTAATCAGCCTGCCCCGTAGTATAACGCTTGCTCCAGTAGTATACAGCACTGCCCCCAGTTAGTAACAACACCACTAAACAGAGCCCCCAGTAGTATAAGCCGCAGAGTACAGGCTCCCCATGTAGACAGCGCTTGCCCCCATCTAGTGATTAAACGCACTTGCCCCCAGTAGTATACAAGCTTGCCCCACCAGCTCCATAGTAACATGGCTCCATTAGTATCAGCCTGCCCCCAGTAGTATACAGCTTCGCCTCCAGTAGTATACGCTTGCCCCGACGGATACAGCTGCCCCCAGTAGTATACAGCTGCCTCTAGAAGCATGAGTAGTATAAGTCACTCCCGGTGTTGCCGCTGCAGCCCCGGTATAGGAGTACCAGCTAGTATAAGCGCCTTCCACGTATGGTATAGTTACCAGGCTTGACCCCCAGTATATCAGCTGCTCATTGTGATACAGATTGCCCCCAGTATATAGCCTGCCCCCAGTAGTATACAAAGCTTGCCCCCTAGAGTATACAGCACTTGCCCCATAGTATACACCTGCCCCAGTAGTATACAGCCTGCCCCCGGTAGTATGACGCGTTGCCCCCGGTAGTAAAACAGCCTTGTACCCCATAGCTAATACAAGATGCCCCAGTAGTATACAGCACTGCCACCAGTAGTTATACAGCTTGCCCCCAGTAGTATACAGCAACTGCCCCCAGTAGTAATACCGCCTGCCCCCATAGTATAACAGCTGCCCCCAGTAGTATACAGCAACTGCCCCCCGCAGGCGTATTACATGTGCTTGCCATAGGTCTTAACCCCCAGTAGTATAACGCTGCCCCCAGTATATAAAGCCTGCCGCCATAAGTATACATTGAGTTATACAACTTTCCCCCAGTAGTTAGAGTATACAAACTTGCCCCAGTATTACAGGTTTTGCCCCAAGTAGTATACAGCAACTGCCCCAGTAGTATACAGTTTGCCCCCAGTAGTATAAACAGCTTGCCCCAGTAGTTACAGCCTGCCCCAGTAAGGTATACAGCACTGCCTCCCAGTAGTATACAGCATTGCTCCCTAGTGTAGACAGCTTGCCCCCAGTAGTAATACAGCCTGCACCCATGAGTTAGGTATATTAGCACCCTAGCCTCCCCTTAGTATACAGCCTGCCCCTGCAGTAGTTAAGACAGCCACAGCCCTCCTTCCCCGGTAGTTAAAAGCATGCCCACCAGTTACATACAGCTTGCCCACCAGCATTAAAAAAAAGTAAAAAAAGGCGTGTGCAGTGCTTCTCCCACAATGTCCGCGGGCCTCCTCGCTTCCGCGCCGGTCTTTCTGTCTTCGCTGGGCGCCGCCATTGCGTCTCTCCTCCGAGAAGGTCTCGGCTGGCGGCGCAGTATGGCGGCGCCGCTGCTGACGGCATATACGGCGCCGCCGGGGAAGAACAAATGGCGGCGACCCAGCAGAAGAAAGAAGGGACGGTGGCGCTGAACACTCGGGGGGCCACCGATGGGGTGAGTCTATAATTTATTATTTTAACTATTTTTAACACGTGTTTAACTCGGATATGATATTGGGTATAAGCGAGGGGACGTTTTTCAGCACATTTTTTTGTCTGCTGAAAAAAATCGGCTTATACAACGAGGTATATACGGTACTCTGTATATAGTCAAGTCCACTTTTTATGGATGGTATTGAAAAAAAGTTTTCCAACCCCACTATGGGGGTTGACATAAAAAAGGAAATGCGTATGAATGAGAAAACTTTTGGGATTTTTATGTGGAGAGAAGGTTGTTTCCTTTTGGGTTTAAAATAGGGCTGAATTAATTCTAAACTTAGTTAGGTGACAGGTATGCATTTGTACAGTTATAATAAATACATTCCTGGTTTATTATGGTTTGATGATGTGGTTAGTTTCCTCCGTATTGACATGAGTGGTTTCTGATCCGGGGTGCGAAGCAAAATATTAGATTGTAATATGAGATATCCACTTATAGGGTAAGAACCCCAAATTGGTACACGAGATACTAAGATTGTGAACCATGGTTAGTAGCTGAGTTAAATTATTGCGTCTATGTGCACCATGTATGGGTCCTTGCTTTTAATCTTGGAACATGTTGTTCTTCTACTAAGACATTGTTTATGTACATGAAGTGTCATTTGGAGAAGAGGGGTGTAGCTGCCACGAATCAGTGGGGAGACGTTGAAACAGACTGATTGTGGGTAAAATCGGACTTCATTGCAGGTAAGGATCATGGATTAAGGACGGAGTCCTGGGGAAACTCGTGGAGCTGCCTGTGGTGATCGGTGGTGTCTAGTTGCATTCTAGGAGAATATGAGAAGTGAGTTAAGGGGTATTCCGGAATATGAAACGGTTTCTTTGGACCAAAAACCCATTAATGCTGTAAAAAATGAATTTGGAACATGTGTTCAACTTGTACAACGTGCACATAAATGGAGCTTCATAGTGGGATTGTTATGGTTCACCAAAAGTTTAATAGCCTTCTCTTAAAGTTATAAGTATCACCAGTAGGATTTGCCCACATGGAAAACAAGTTGCCCAGGATGCCTTAGTTCCCGCTCCTGCCCATTACTCTCGCTCTCCCTTAGTCGCCAGTGAATGATGTAACAGGTTGCTGCACTGTACCCTATGTATGTTGATGTGTAGCTGCCATCACCAAACACGGACTATACTGGGATGCACTGCACCACCGATCTACAAGTCAACGTAGGTGGTGATCACATGACCGCCCAGGCAGGTTGAGGAAGTGAAGGGATTGGACAGGTGACCAAGCGGGCCATCTTATGGTACGCTGGTCGCTCTCGCGCAAACGGACCACTTTATCCGTACTGATTAAAGGGTCAGTTAGCATTTTAACTTCTTCATCACAGAGCTGTCACAGAATTTTCTTCGTAAAACGGTGTGCAAATTTTAAATACAATGTTACTAATTAACATTAGTGTTATTGGGGCAGCGAAACCCTGGGTCGGCGCGGACATGAAGCTATTTACTTGTGATAGCACATTTGTAACTTGAATCTTGTGAGTATGATGAATGAATGCAAATAAGATTTTAACTTTGTTGGAACGTACGCAACACATGCTGCCTGCATATTTTCGTGATGCCAGCACAAATAATCTGAACGAAGGAGCAAGTGAGGTGGTCGATGGGAGTCTGAATGTTGAATACTCTACTCAGCCAGGAGAAACTGAGGATTATATCCTTCACGGTGGTTTGAAGGTTTAACAGATGGATACGAGAGGGAGAGAAATAAATAGTTGGGACGCTCCGGTCATAGGTAATTTCTCTCATTTATGTGGACTTGTTCTAAGACTGTGTGGAACGGTCTCCACTCTATAACCGTGAGAGTAGCTCCTAGGTGCAAACTGTGCAACAAGAAAACTGTTTTCTGTTCTATTACACATTAGCTTATATTTTAAGGATACAATTTGCATATGATTATTGCTGATTCCTGTGAGATACCCATCTTTAAGGAAATATGTGGAGTGTTGACATGAATGCTTTTCTCCACTTGTTCCTTGTTTCTCTCTGAGCTGATTTAGATTTTGTACCAGAGCACCGATCTGAGATGATCATAGATCTGTGGGACCTTGACACAAAATGTTTAACATATCGGCACTTAACACCCAGTGGCAGACCAGGGTACGTTATATATGTCCTGCGGCTACATGCTAACACTGGGAGTAGTATAAACGTCCAGCTGCTGCGGTTCGGGGCTCAACGAACGGGAGCTGTCTAGTCAAAGCTGACACCGTCCGCTTGTTAACCCCAAGATCGGAGGCTTGACCTCAACGATGACCGCGGATGTAGGGTGTTCCTGACTGTGGATCGGATCCCCTGCATGCCGCCTTACCGGGGATCCCATCCATT
Source organism: Engystomops pustulosus (assembly GCA_019512145.1). NCBI lineage: Eukaryota > Metazoa > Chordata > Amphibia > Anura > Leptodactylidae > Engystomops > Engystomops pustulosus. Next base: position 104,898 of record WNYA01000515.1, on the reverse strand, counting down.
CTGTGCAACCCGAAGTGGCTGCCGAGTGCTCCGGGGGCTGCCCATGTTCCCTTGCCAGTCAATCCCTTCCGGGCATGCTCTGCATGCTCAGGAAGTTATAAAACTGCTCTACAATGAAGAATTATGTAGAGCATGTTTGCAACTTGAACCACGAATCCAGAGCATCACTGGTTCAAGTTCAAGTAAGTATAAATTAAAAAAAACATGTAAAAACCTAATAGTTAAACACATTAATAAATAAAAAAATAAATAATAAAAAAATATAAGCCCCTAAAATTTGACACTTTCGTACCGTAAAACACTTCATAACAGTATAATAAATACAAACCACACATAAAAAAGCCCACATATTTGGTATTGCCACGTTTGTTTTAACAATCTGTATGAATTAAAACAGACATCATTAACTGGGGCCCTGCAAGTAAACGCTGGGGAAAAAAAACGCTAAAAAACTAACACTTTTCGAAAAAGAGATAATTTTATAATTAAATACCCTTTAAATAAAAAAATGATCTAAAAAGTGATAATCAAAATGTTACGCACTCTAAACTAGCAGACCACTAAAAGAAACACTCTTTCGCAAGACAAAAATAAGCGCTAACCAGATTTGTAGCACCAAAAATAAAAAAGTTGTGATGCATACTGAAAAAGCATGCTGATGCTAAACTGAATCAAAATTGGGAGCACAGTTACTTAACCCGGCCCCATTCGCGAATCCAGCGCGCGTTCTCTGCGGTGGATTGGCGTACCGGCCAGGGATGTTATGAGGGCTGTAGGTTTCCTCCCGCCGTCCACCCGCGGTGGCGCTGCTGCGCTGAAAATATTTGACGCGCCGGAAGCCACCACCTCGACCAGTGAGGTAAGCGCTTGCTAAGCGACACTTTTCGGGTTTTTAAAATGGGCGTGGTTTTTCCAATACGTGGGTGTTTCGTCGGCAACGCCCCCCCCCCGATTTTCCGTCGGCGCATCCGGGCCGATGCGCCACAAGAGGAAACTAAAGCAAAGAAAAAAAAAGAAAAAAAAAAAAAAAAAAAACGGAAAACAAAAGAAAAACAAAAAGAAAAAAAAAAAAAAAAAAAAAAAAAAAAAAAAAAAAAAAAAAGAAAGAATAGAAAAAGGAACAATCCGATCCCACCGGCTAGTTACAATCGTGGCAAATCGGAAATATTGGGTATAGACGTCGGGAAAAACGCGAATCGGGCCTTAGAAAATGGACCCCCATACCCCATTGTGCTCATTAGTTTTTATTTCAGTAAAAATTGAATTATTGATATACTAGCACAAACCCTCACACTATTGGGTATTCGCTACGTCCGTGGACAATCGTGCCATTAGTTAAATCAAATCATTATTGGACCCGCAAAGGTTGAACCCGTAAAAAACAACCGCAAACAAAAGCCTCAAAAAAAAGATAGATTTTTAAATAATTAATACCTTTAAAAAATGCTCTAAAAGTGATTTAAAAAGTTACGACTCTAAAATAAGACCACTAAAAGAACATCCTTCTCGCCCCTAAGCAGATTTGTAATGCCGCAAAATAAAAAATGTTATGCTATTAAAAGTCGGTGTACTTGCTAAATTACATTTTTGCCTATTTCTTTTTTTCAGTTAAAATGGCAACTTTTTTAAAAAAAAAACTATATACAGTAGATCTTTTCGTAATCGTGCGTGGGGTGAGCCCAAGAATAAAAATAATCATGACTATGTTTTAAGTGATATGGTAGGTAACTTGGCAAAAAAACAAGAGAAGTTGCCTAAAAAATTTATGATTTTCATGCTTTAACCAACAAGAGTTATATAAAAATCTCACCAATTAGTTACAGATGACCAATTCCAAAATTATTTACCACGAAAAAGGGTGCATTCTTTGTGGTGCCAAAAAAAAATAAGCCCCCTATAGCTTCCACCATTACCAAAAAAAGAATAAAAAACATTTGGGGGGTATTTACTAAGGGGCCCATTCGCGTGTTTTCCCCCGTCGTTTACCCGAATATTTTTGATTTGCGCTGATGTAACTGAATTTGCCCCGGGATTGTGCGCACGAACGATCGGATTGTGGAGCGCATCGGCGCAGGCATGGCGACCACGGAAATCGGGCGTGGCCGACGAAAACTCCGCGTATCGGAAACACAAACGCGCACTTAAAAACCGACAAAAGTGTGCTTGGGGTGGAGCGTTACCCACCTGGCAGTCGTGTCATCCCGGGGCGCTTGAGATGATTTTCACGCAGCACTAGCGCCACTGGTGGGACGGCGGAGGGGAAATCAACTTCATAATTCCGGTGGGGACCGACCCGAATCCACCGCAGAGTAGAGCGCCGCTGGATCGCGAATGGCCCGGGTAAGTAAATGGCCCCCCACTTAATCACTTTTACAATTTGACAATGCAAAATCTGCCCGGTGACGCGCTTTCTTCGCATTGCTATGCCAGGCCGTATCACCGTACAACATGATTCCACCAATATGGGGTATCGGTGAAACTCAGGGGAAATGGGTAATGTCAAATTTGGAGCCCGTTTTTCACAATCTGACCAAAATGAATGTCTGTTCAAAAGGATTACATTTGTAGTAGAACGCATCTCGATTTGTTTTAACCCCTATAAAGACCAAAGGTGTAACAAACTTTCGTAAAAGTATTGTTCAACTTGAGGAGGTGGCAGATTCCGATGGAGAAATTACGCGTCTTGCTATAATTAAGGCCTTCTCACAGCATTAAGTTGGAAGATAACAGGTCAGCATCGAAAGACAGGTTTGTGGGGATTTTTCCAAAAAATTGAAAAATGGCATCCAAATCTAAGCCTCACAACATTCTAGAAAAGATTTTGGAAATCTCTAAAAAACATGCCAACCTAAACAGGAACTTTGGGAAAAATATAAGACTTATGAAATTTGGTGTGCTATGACTAACTGCTTTCAACAAGAGAGAATTTAGAAACTTTGAAAAATAAGGAATATTTAAATTTTTGCAAAATTTCAGTTTTTTTTTTTGTTAATAACTAAAACACAAAGAATGATCCAAATTTTTAGAAAATCTAATTGAGGACAGAGCAATGTCACAAGAAATCCCCTGGGTATGTTAAAAGTGTTCCAAAGCATAACCACTTATAGTGACACAGACAGATTTGAAAATGGGTGCTGGTCATCGTTAGGGCCATAATAGTCCCGAAGGGGTTAATGTATGCTAAAGCAGTTGATTTGTTTCTATTTTGTTTTGTTTTATTTTTATGAGATTTTCCAATTTAAGAAGCAGGTTTACCATTAAGGATCCAAGAAACCACAGTATGTTATTTACCACCATCTGCTATGCTATTCTTTTCCAAAAACGAATGTGGTGTTCCTTTTTCTGCAAACTAATAAAGTAGATGAGAAAGTTTGAAAACACTTTTCTTTTTGCATGATAATAATATTTTTTTTATATACAAAAACAGTTTTTGTTATCACTATACTACTGAGCATAAAAAAATTAATAACATTCTGAAGATACCCTTTCTTATGGAAAACAGGAACACACAATCCCGAATCAATGGGAAGGCCTAAGAAAGAAAAAGGGTACAATGGCATTGTGTAAACAGAGAAGTCATTGGAAGTGTACAGAGGATGCCATGGCTCCAGCAAGGCCTGCAATAGTATTATGGGGGTGGATGAGCATTGTTATATTCGTGACTTACAAAGTGATATATCACCATTAAATGAATGGCAGTGATTGTTTTTCCTTTGTAACAAAGTCCCTTCTTATCATAGATGGCAAAAATTTAAGTCATTTTTAACGGATCAGATTTTTTTCTTTTTCAAAAAAGCCTTAATCTGGTATGCCCTTATTAAGTAATTACAGTAAAGTATTATTTATATGATCTGTAGTTTCATTTGTTTGGAAGACAATGTTAGACAGGCACTTCAACCAAAAAAATCTTCTGAATATCCTGATGCCCAGTGTACCCAGCCAATGTGCCTGGGTCAACTTTTGTAAAGAGGTGGGCGCATGAATCCTTAGACCAGTCGTGTACTTTCCCTTGCATGGAGTGCACGTTACCCGGTTGCTATATACCTCTGGTTGTCAAATGAATTGTTCCTCACAAACTGAGCGTAACTAGACAGTTATTTGGGGTTGACCTGATGGACAGACCACATCCTTTCATGACCGTTTCTCGTGACAACCCTCTGTCTTGAGTTGATTGCATAAGTATTAAAACAAACCCATCACAATTTTCTAAGTAAAATAGATTTCTAAAGGCAGAAATTGGACATGAAGTTTTTAAACACACATTGTCATTAACAAAAACATCCACACTGGCAAACAAACACACACTCTAGATGTGCATGAGTTAAGTGTAACTAAAGAAAAAGGAAATAGAAGGAAAAAAGTACTGAATGTATTTACATTACTTTGGATTAAAACCCTTTTTGGTATGACCGTTTTAAGGAGACACCACATATCCGACGGCTCACTTGGCTCTCTTCGTCTATGAAATCTGAGCTGTTTGTTCTTCTGGCAGAGCATAATCTATTGGATTATCCGTCAAGTGATTGACAGGGCCATTCTAGCTGCTTAATTGTGAAACCAATTGCAGAGTTTCACTGTCTGGGTTTTGGGATAAGTTTCTTGGCTGATGTGTCCATCTTGTTCCATTTAATCATCTTGGTAGGGGCAACTGCAGATTTGTTTTTTATCAAGAATGTCTTGTTACAATTTTTCATTCAACTCTTCTTAATATATGATGCCATTTGCCAGTGGCTGATGCTTAAAAAAACTGTCCGTCGAATGATTTTCCCCGTCCAAACTTCACTGTTGGTATGAAGCTCAATAGGCTTTTGGGTCTTCAAACATGGTTTTCAACATGACATCCTAAGGGCTTAATTCTGATCTTCATCTGGCAGCACGATAACTTCTATAGTATTTACAGATTTTTTCTAAATTTCTCAGCAATGGAGTTTATACCTGGTCAGCGGCCTAAGTATCCATGAGATGAGGCCATTACGTATTGTTTTCTTTGAATAATACTCGTACTCTGCTGCTATTTCCAGTCTTTCTGAGGCTGTCCCAGTGGTGTTCGTTCTTGGACTCTCTATATATTTTATATACTTTATCTATTATATAGCAGCATGCAGGACAAAGTTCAGAAATCTCTGATTCTCCAGTCAAATCCTATGAGAGTGGTCATTACTTTCTCTTTTTTTTTTCTTTTTATTGCACTTTTTGGAGCACAGCCTCGAAAATTCTGCACTTAAAATTGTTGACTTTGCACTGGATGAGAAAAGTTTGCCACCTTTCCGTGTTGTGCCTCATTTACTAAAGAATCTTTCAAACGCACTTATAGATTCTGTCCTGTGTATAATCGCCGTCGTATGCCAGATCCTTTAAGACCGGAGCGACTAGAAATCATGAATTTGTCGATTCCCTGCATCTGCCCGCCAGAGTTTTCAGCAACTTTTTTGTTGTGCACCTTTGTATCATAGGGACGTGCAACAGACTTTGCATGTGTAAAATCTGGCTGGCTCCGTCCCGACGAGCAGGCGGAACACCCATTTCATTTGCTTCGTGAGCTTACAGACTAGGCAACAGTTCGCCACACAAAACGGGTTGCATGCAACACATTTGTGTGCAGAACCCTGTGAATACGACTGTGCAACAAGTTTAGTTTTTTTACGATGATAGAAAGAACAATTTCAAAAGAAACTGGCACAAATTGTGGCCCCGTAGATCGTTTATGAACAGTTGCAAACCGCAGTAAAAGTCACAATTCCACCCACTCCGCGCAGCTCTAAAAAAAAAGATTGAGAAATACAAAAACCAAGGCCAAAACCTGGTGCCACCACCATATCACCTAAGTCATCTCTTTTCTGAGGCTGCTTAGAAAAATTACCTATCAATCAGATATTTTATGTAGAAATAAGCAAATTCTAGTCATAAGCTCACCAGTAATCAATCTTGCCTGAAAAACATAGAAATGACTGCTGACCTTCAAGTCAAATGAGTGGAAATGGAGGAGTACAATAACGTTTAGTGATCGCGAGAGATCCCAATTATGAAATTTTGATAAAAATTTCATAAAATAAAAAACTCCTCATATTTTACAAAATATATGCTTAATGAAACTAAATTCATAAATATGTAATTGCATCAGAGTTTTTTTGCTCTTACATTAAAGGATTTATTTTTTTAATTTAAATGAAACCGTTACAAGGACAAAAGTTAATTAAAATGCTGTCTCATTGGTTACTCTAAGATGGCAGCTGGCTCACATTTTCCTGACAATATGATAGTGTAATTGACAAATCAATCAAAATCAAATGAAATAAAGCGCAATAAACCAATAGGAATAAAGATGGATCTAGAGAGTTGACTGGGGGTTATGGACTACAATGGTATATTTGCCCTAGGACTGAACGTTTTAGCATAATTCCTGATTGGAAAGATTATTGGTCTCTGGAAGCGTTGTCTCTGCAAATAAATATCTTTGATATGGTAAAAAGAGCCTGACAAGGGGACAAAACTGCCGATGGGATAATGGTAGAAGGAGATAATTTAACTATCAATGCCTATTTATGTAAGATCAATTAGCAAACAATTTGGCACAAATGAAATGCAGTATGAGGAGATTTTACATTACTACATACAATATGTGTGGCTAAAAATATGGATAGACATACGAATATGAATCTAAACCTACAACAAACTACATAACTGAAAATGGCAGTATATAATTTTTCCTGTATTTTTTTTTGGGGGGCGGCCCGCTCCAGTTAGCTGCTCGGGCCCCCAGCCCAAAAAATTTGTCCAGGTATTGCCTGGTGCTGGTGCCACCCTGTATTTCTATTGTTATCTCTGGGTGTGTCAATTTGTCGTAATATGGGTTCAGTTTACAACTCGCGGGGGGAGCGCTTCTTAAAGAATGAAAAGGTGTCCTGTATTTCTTCTTTCCTCATAGACTTTGATGTATAGAAAGGTACTGTTTATCCTATAGATGTTTTATCCCAACAAAGATTACAATTTGCATTTGATTACCATTGGAGTAGCCATTTGGGCAGGAGCCTCCCGTTTGTCCTGTATAGTAAAACGGGCCGCTTGAGCATTATACAGCAGGGAGCGATATGGTCGGAAGACAACCCCGCGCACATCGCTTCAATGAACCAGGGAAACGCGGCCCCGCGTAATGACGGCCAAGATTTCATGTGTGTATTTTTTATTACTTGTTGGATGTAAAATCGGGTTGGAGGCATGAAAAACAAAACCCCCCCCCCCCCCTCTGCGAATACTATTATCGCGTCATAGTGTTCATTATCATCACCAAGCTTCGTGACTCCTCCAATGGTACGTAAATGTGCACCTTTTTAACTTTATTCTAGGCGGTTACCATTCTGAGACTTGTTGTGACGACTGTTATGTTATGACTAGGAATTACCTATCAGCACCATTTCGAGAATCAATAATCATTTTTAGTTAGCCAAATAATGTTTTGGGCTGTTGTCTTTTTGCGGACATTTTAAAGGTTTTTAATGGTGGTGTCTTTTTAGGTTAATATCTGTTCTTTGATCTTTTTGACTGGTTAAAAAGATCTCATGCTTTTTGTCTCTAAATTCTATGGTTCCTGTAAGACTAATGATCAAGCCTAATAGTGTTTCATAGATGTGTAAATTTCCAAATATATCAGTTTTTTTTTTCTATTTATATTGCTTTTGTCTTATTTATTTAGTAACAATTAATTTCACAATATGGTATTAGTCATGGATGCTCGTCATGGACTGCTTGTTAACGCGCGCACCGGGCTTGTTATGCGTAATGTCCATAGATGGACGAATGTGTTTTCTTTCAATTGAGACATGATACAGTGAAACCATCTTCAATTTCCCGCATACAAGCAGTTCTCTATAATTTACAGTTGAAGGTAATTAACCTCAATGAAAAATGCAGCTCAACGATTTGGCTTGTAATCAGTCACAAATGAATTCCAGCTCAAGCGATTTTCTTATCCTGGAACCTGGCAGCGGAAAATTAGTCTCACACCCCGAAAAATTTGGTTATCAGACACAGGGCCTGCGATCACAGTTTTCATCAAGCCCAACTAATAGATATACAAGTCTGCAGATAAAACCTTTTGAATGCTCAATTATTAAGGTTGTGATTGTCTATACTTGCTTTTGTACCTGTATCATGAAAATAAAAATCTATAACTTTTCTTCACTGCAACATATAGGTCCCTTTACACACAAGTGTTTGATTCTAGGTCCATAAACCTGGATTTTCGTCTGTTTTTCATGTTTTATTTTGCACCTTTTGTCAATTTATTTCATTCCTCATCTCAATCCTTCAGGGTAAGTGACATTTTCTCTATAGGTTGTTACACTCCTGTTCCCCAGCTTCCTCAGCACTTGTGTAGGAGCACCTGCTGCTTGAGGAGAGGGGAGGGGGGAGAGTGAAAACACTGTACAGTTTGTAAATCCAATCATAGAGGGGCTAGGAGGCAGGGGTACCCCTTAGGCGAGTTTAGCATCATTTAAAGTGAGGTTAAAAGAAAGGAGGTCATGATAACATATTTAGATGATGATTACCACAACCACAGTCCACAGTGACTGGATTTCTGAAGTTGCGTCCCTGGTTTATCAATGCTTGAGTTTTGTTTGATAGATTAACTTAACACCTTCAACTCAGCTGCCCATCACAAATCTACAGTGGTGATGGGGAGTATGGATAGGTCTCCGGACCGATCCTTCTCCATAGGCGGCCAGTGCTGCATACTGCATGAGACTTATAACATAGGGTTTAGTCATAGAGGTAAAAGCTCCATACTTCCCATCCTTGATGAGTTTTTTAGTGTATTAAAAGATAGTGCTTCCTGATTACCTGTATTAGGGTTGGCCCTAACCATCGGGGTCCGCCAGCACCCCTGGGGTGTCACCACGCGGTGTTGTTTGTTTAATACCATCTGGGATGGTAAGGTTGTGGTGTACCCAATGGGAAATAAGTCCAAAGACTCAGGGTCTTCAGGGTTACTGAAGAAATTCATATATAAAGCAAATCTAAGGGCTGACTTTACAGTCTTCTTTCTCCCTAGCAGGAGAAGGGTTAATCGCGGAAAGGCTGGCTAGCTTGTCCCTCCTTTCTCATATGCTGGTCCCTGGTCACAGCCGAGCTCAGGGTCTTTTGGCAGAGTATCACCGTCTCAAGCTTCTTCTCTCCTGTACTAGCAGTCATCTCCGCTAAATTCTGTTTCCTGACTGCAGACCCACTAAAGACTGGACTGTGTCCGGATACGCCTGTTTGTGATGGGTTTAGCTAGTTACACAGTGAAAGGGGGCACATTTACTACAGGTCACCCCCTGATTCACAGAATTATGCATTAGTGCATTCACAAAGATCGGCGCCGATCATGAATGTGACTCTTTCCCGCTCAGGTCCCAAAGAGTTCACCTTCTTTTTAGTGGTCATTGCCTTGGGCTTGTGACAGACAATTTGAAAGTTGAATCTCACGTAGACTCCCGTCCGAATTGGTGTCGCATGAAGGGAAGTGTACAGCTGCAACCAGAACAAGGGTCCTATTGCCGCCACAATTTATACAGAAATTTCTTTAATTGTTTGTATATTCAAACTGTACTATAGTGATTATTTACGGAAATTGGCTCATAGGCCCTTAGGTACAGCCTCCATTTGTTCTTAGATAAAGCCTCAGTCTATGGAGGATGGGGGGAGTACATTCTGCATTAAATGCACATTAAGTAGGTTAGTACTCTTGGGATGAATGTAATTTTACCAATGTACAAGGCATTCATAGTATCATAGTTTATACAGTTGAATAAAGACACATGTCCATCAAGTACAACCAAGGAAAGAATGGATAGGATAAGGAAGGGATTTGGGGGAAACTATTTTATATAACATCAAATAACCATCAATGTTATTTAGGTGTAAAGAGGCATCTAGGCCCTTCTTGAAGCTCTCTGCTGTCCCTGCTGTGACTAGCGCCTGAGCTTGGCTTTTCCACAGATTTAACAGTTCACCCAGGCGACAGGGCTTCTTTACTGTGAGATTTAAACCTTGTTTTCTCCAGACAGAGACAGTGCCCCCTCCAACCATTCATATATTTATATAAATTAATCATGTCGCCTCTTTTACAGACTAAATAAATCTAGTTATTTTAATCTTTCATCATAACTGAGACCCTCCATACCCCTTATCATTTTTGTGGCTCTTCATTGAACCCTCTCCAGCTCCAGGGCATCCTTTTTATGGACCGGAGCCCAGTGGCGGCATATTCCAGGTGAGGCCGAACCAGTGCCTTGTACAGTAGTAATATTACATCCCTATTCCAAGAGTCCAGACTATTTTTGATATATTACAAGATCTTTCTGGCTTTAGAGGCAGCTGATTGACATTGTATTGTTATTTAATTTATAATCTACCAGTCACCCAGGTCCTTCTCAATGAGGACTCTCCCAGATTTACTGGCCCAAGGGCATATGTTGCATGTGGATTATTAGACCCATGGTGCATAACCTTACATACCTTACATAACACTGTTTGTCCAAGTCGCCCTGCGACTACACGGGTTATTGTCCTCTACAAAAATACAGTGCTATTAATTCCTAACTCTATATCATTAATCATTGGTTTGGCCTAATCTGGAATATGCCTTCGTTGTCCCATCTCAGAACTGCTCAGAATACAAAGTGCTACAAAAATTGAGGGTCTCCGTTATGAGGAAAGATTACAACAACTCGATTTATTTAGTCTTGAAGTGAGACTACTAAGGGAGGGGAATGATTAATATATACATGCATGGCCCAAACAAAAAAATATGGTGTAAAATTGTTCCAGGTTAAATTGAATTGAAAGACAAGGAGGCGCTGTCTGCATCTGGAGGTAAAATTTAATCACCAAAGGCGACACAAAGCTTCTCTACGGTAAGAACTGTGAATCTGTGGAATAGCTGAGCTCAGGAGCAGAGCACAGTAGAGAGGAGCTACAAGAAGGGTCAAGATGGCTTTGACATCAAAATAACATTGATAGTTGTGGTTAATATACAAAGAGCTTTAATAATTCAGTATTTTCTTATGTGCCAGCAAACATAGGAGCAGTATTATAGTAGTTATATTCCTGTACATAGGGGGCAGTATTATTGTAGATATATTTCTGTACATAAGGGGCAGTATTATAGTAGTTATATTCTTGTACATAGGGGGCAGTATTATAGTAGTAATATTCCTGTACATAGGGGGCAGTATTATAGTAGTTATGTTCCTGTACATATGGGTAGTATTATAGTAGTTATATTCTTGTACATAGGGGCAGTATTATAGTAGTTATATTCCTGTACATAGTGGGCAGTATTATAGTAGTTATATTCTTGTATATAAGGGGAAGTATTATAGTAGTTATATTCCTGTACATAGTGGGCAGTATTATAGTAGTTATATTCTTGTATATAAGGGGAAGTATTATAATAGTTATATTCTTGTACATAGGGGGCAGTATTATAGTAGTTATATTCTTGTACATAGGGGGCAGTATTATAGTAGTTGTATTCTTGTACATGGGGGGCAGTATTATAGTAGTTGTATTCTTGTACATGGGGGGGCAGTATTATAGTAGTTGTTTTCTTGTACATGGGTGGGCAGTATTATAGTAGTTGTATTCTTGTACATGGGGGGCAGTATTAGGCATTATTATAGTAGTTTATATTCCTGTACATGGGGCAGTATTATATAGTTACTTCCGTTACAAGGGGCAGTATTATAGTAGTTATATTCCTGTACATAGGGCATATTATAGGAGTTATATTCCTTACATATGGGCATAATTTCGTCGTTATATTCCTAGTACAATGGGGGCATAAGTAGGCATAGTATATATATTCTTGTACATCTGGTTCCGGTATTAATATTCAAGTAAAATTTTAAAGGATGAAGAGTGGCATTGTACATGTGGGTAGTATTATAGTAGGTTTATATTCTTGTACATGGGGGGCATATATGTAATTATATTCTTTACATAGAGGGCATTATTATAGTAGTTCTATTCGTATTACATAGGGGCAGTATTATAGAGTTTTATATTCCTGTGACATAGGGGGCAGTATTATATTAGATTTATATTCCTGTACATAGGGGTAGTATATGTAGTTTATAGTTCCTTGTACATAGGGGGCATATTAGTATAGTTATATTCCTGTACATGGTGGCAGATATAGAGTTATATTCCTGTACATATGGGGCGTATTATAGTCTTTATATCTGCAGAGGAGTAGTATAGTAGTTATATTCTTGTACATAGGGGCAGTATTATATAGATTATTTCTGTACATAGGGGCGTATTATAGTATTATATTCTTGTACATAGGGGCGTATGTATAGTAGTTATATTCTGACATAGGGGCAGTATTATAGTGATTATATTTCTGGTACATAGGGGCAGTATTAGTATTTTTTCTTGTACATATGGGCAGTATTATAGTATTATATACGTTCATAGGGGGCATTAGTATAGTAGTATATTCTCGTACATAGGGGGCAGTTATATCTAGTTATATTCTGTGACATAGGAGGCAGTATTAAGTTTTATATTCTTGTACATGGGGCATAATTATATAGTGTTATATTCCTTGTAACATAGGGGGCAGTATTATAGTAGTTATTTTTTGTACATAGGGGCAGTATTATAGTAGTTATATTCTTGTACATAGGGGGCAGTATTATAGTATTATATTCTTGTACATAGGGGGCAGTTTATAGTAGGTTATTCCGAGTACATAGAGGGCAGTATTATGTAGTTATATTCTTGTATCATATGGGGGTCAGATTATAGTATTATATCTTAAATAGGGGCGTATTATGTATTATATTTCCTGTACATAGGGGCCAGTATTATAGTAGATTTCTATTCTTGTACATAGGGGGCAGTATTTAGATTAATATTCTCTGTACATAGGGGCAGTATATACTAGTCTATTTCTTGTACATAGGGGGCAGTATTATAGTAGTTATCTCTTGTACATAGGGGGCAGTATTATAGTAGTTATCATTTGTACTAGTGGGCAGTTATATAGTAGTTTATTCTGACTAGAGGGCAGTATTATAGTAGTTATATCCTTGTACTAGGGGATAGATTATAGTAGTTATATGCTTGATCATAGGGGGCAGTATTAGATGTAGTTTATATTCTTGTCACAGTGGAGGCAGTATTATAGTATTATATTCTTGTACATAGGGGAGTATATAGTCGTTATAATTCTGTGACATAGGGGAGGCATATTATAGTAGTTTATTCTTGTACTAGGGGGCAGTATTATGTAGTTTATATCATTGTACATAGGGGCAGTTATTAAGTAGTTATATTCCTGTACCATAGGGGCAGTTTATAGTATATATTCTTGTACATAGGGGCATATTATAGTAGTTATTCTTGTACAGTGGGGCAGTAATTATAGTAGTTATATTCTTGTAGCATAGGGGGCAGTATTATAGTAGTTATATTCCTGTACATAGGGGGCATTATTAGTAGTTATATTCTGTTACAATAGGAGACAGTATTATAGTAGTTTTATATTCCTGGTACGATAGGGGGCAGTATTATAGTCAGTTATATTCTTGTACATAGGTAATAGGGCAGTATATAGTGAGTTTATTCTTGTAATGGACATTGGCCTATTATAGTTTATATCTTGTACATAGGGGGGGGGCGGTATTATAGTATTTATCTGTACATGCAGTAGTATAGATTAACTTGTACAGAGGGCAGTTTAGGTACTCAGCTGTCTAGGGGGTTTGAGTTTAATTCTGAAACTGAAACAAGGTCCAGTTGTAATTGCAGCGGTGGCGTGAATCTTGCATCAAGATGGTAAAGGACTATATGGCTGTTGTCTTTAGATGTCCTGACCTGTCCTATAGTTACTAGCTCGTAGTACAACGCCTATCCCCAGGACTAAGTCGGATTCAACGTGATGGTCGGTATCTGAATCTACAGTGCATAGACCACCGGGGAGAGATTCCTCGGCATCAAGTTGGCAGGAGTGCAGTGTTTGTGGGAAAGATTGTAATGACACCAGATCCCTTATGGATGGAAGTCAGCCACATATGATGGATGCGAGAATCTTATGAAGTACTCTTTTCTTTTACTTGTTGTTTATTACAGATAAACAATCAATCCAAACGTTGACCTGCCATTGGGTTGTAATTTTGGGTTTATTAAACATTTTTCCGTAAGACACTTTAATTAGACAATCTGGAGTGTTAGAGATGCTGAAGTCTTTCCAAAATTGGGGAATGTGATAAGATATCATCTGTTGTTCTTTTCTCTCTATGTCTCTGCCTCGTGGTCAGTTAACATTGATACTTTCATTCGGTTCCACTGAACCAGGTGCTCTGGATGAACTATGCTTCCTTTTGAGAATGATTTCTGTGGTTGTAAAAAGAGACATTTGGAGAGAAGGAGATGTTCTTTAGAAAGAAGCAAGAATTATACACTATTATACCCTAGAAAAGCTGCTGTCTCACAACGCTGAAGCCTGGCAATAGACAGGGGTTAACAGCAACGGCAGGCGAATGATTTTTCATTAAATTCATCATGGCCATGAAAGTATATCACATAGCAAATTGTCCACAACTGTGCAGGTGCGGGAGCCAATCAGTTAGAAGACCAGAATGCAGTTAGGGTGAAATCGCAAGTATGCTGGACAGAGGCTTGAAGGTAGCGCCAGCCCCCGTGGGTGCCTGGCAAATTATCCAACAGGTGAAAGAATAAGAAAGTTTTCCTCCTCGCAATCTCTGCGGTATAAGAATTCAATGTTCAAAAGAGAAGAAAAATAAGAAAAACATCAGGGAAAAGCCATTCTATCTAATGGCAATGGACCGCCGCCTACTCCTTTATATTAAGGGAGTGTTGAGATCCAAAATACCTCCTAATTATCTAGCGTTTTGTGTAGATCTTTTATTCGTAACCAGATCATACTTTTATGGTCCTAAACGATGAGACCAATGCAGAGATAATCAACTTTTTGTATATATGCAAATCAACTGAAAGTGCATTGGAGGCGGGGTCGAATTTGGGCGGTATTTTGACTAAACACCGTAAAACAGGGGACTGGAATAGACAATCCCACAACTAAGAAGGCACGGGTTGTCACTGTCTGCAGGAATAGCAAATCAGACCCCACCCCTGTAGCACTTCAGAGCTATGAAAAGCCCCTACCAGTCTCTGGTTTTAGGCTTTTAGACCTACAGCAAACCGATCCCACCGGATCCCTACCTATATATAAACCTCCCTATCCCACCACCACAAAACCTTTCTATAGCTGTGGTCCTATGTGCTCCTCCACCGCCTTGAGAGGTCCTAATTATAGACGAGCTCCTCTACTCTGAGGACCGCAGCTTCTTCTCTTGATACCATTGATTTTATCACATTACATCATAAGACCCCCCCTTCTAGGGGTTGGAATTTCCAACCAGAAATCAGCACAATGATCATTATTCTTTTAGGTAAATCATGTGGATATCAACACCTCCAAAATACTAACAAGGAAAGCCCCCCCGGGAGACCATGAAAGTGTAAGGTCCTGCATCCCGATCACATCCCGAACCTAAGAGCCCGACAGCGTGAGCACAGATAGGAATTCTGTTTGTCATCCTCAGTTCTCCCACGATTTGGACACCTGAAACTCAAAAACAGTAAACTTGGGAATTGTAAGTGCAAATATGACCGTGATCTGTTTTGGTTTCTCACTGACTTTCACTTGACCGGGTACCCGGATTGTTTCTCCTACTTCTTCTTCTTCATGTCCTTTGTTTTAAGTAGTCTCCATGTTTCACTCCCTATGCTCCTGTCAATCTACCCAGCATTTTATAATGGCTTCTCCCAGCTTTTTTAAGTCGCCCCTTCGCTTTAGTTTGAACTCTACCGTAAGTGGTCTTAAAAGCAGTGACCTGGATCCTCTCAGTCTATTCCCATGAGAAGTGAGAGCCCCCTGGTCTATTCTCCCACTCCGGTTGTAGTCCTACCATTCCCCTTTGTCCTTGACATTTACATGACCTGCACATGCCCAGTACCTTTGATCACAAGCTTGGAACCATAGCCTAAAACAGTGACGCAAACTATAACACCTATAACCTGAATCCTTTTCTCCATATCCCAGAGGATATTTTGAGACAGAGGACTCGGAAGTCAGTCTCCTTATGGAGCCAATTTAGAAGGCCGTCTTCGCAGGCGTTAGAGGGCTTTAACCACGGACCTTACTAGGGGATTTTTTGGAAGTAGGCAAATTTTTTCCACAAGGGGACAAGAAACACCACCGCCGCTCCTTTAACTTTGCTTCTTGTAAAGCAGTCGTCCGACATCCAAGGCATGACCTACAAGAAGCTAGCCGGAAACTTATTTGCCTATTTAATACCAGACAACAAGGGACACAAGGCAAAACCTGCGTCACTTTCCTGACTGTTATTAGTCACCCTCCTTGACTAAGCGTGTGAGGTAGATGGTGTGTGGATTATCATTGAACCACCGGATCTTTGGGCCCAGCCCTTCTCCTCCTGCTGGAGGGAATCCTCCTCTTCTTCCAGTTGTGTTGGTTGACATCTGGAATCATATCGATTGAACTGGCGGTCATGAGCAAAAAGCATAAAGTTTACTGTTAATTACTGGTGGTGCACTTTTGTCACAATATTGGTTATTTGGTTTTCATCGGAAATCGTCTGTAAAGTGTCATCAGTTGCTAGGAAGCTCAGAAAAAGGGGCAGGTCCCCTGCATATGGCCACGGGATGCCCTATTTCCCCCTTATGTGCTCTGCACCCTACAGAGACCCACCCTACTCCACTAGCCCCCTGCCCCTACACCTAGCCCCCCCCCTACACACAGCCCCTGGCCTTAACATAGCCTGCCCTACACACAGCCCCCCATCCTACACATAGCCCGCGCCTACACATAGCCCCCGCCTACAACACGAGCCCTCTGCCCTACACCTAGCCCCCACCCCTCACTAGGGGGGCAGTATTATAGTAGTTATATTCTTGTACAAGAATATAACTACTATAATACTGCCCCCTATGTACAAGAATATCACTACTATAATAATGTCCTCTATGTACAAGAATATAACTACTATAATACTGCCCCCTATGTACAGGAATATAACTACTATAATACTATAAGAATGTACAAGAATATAACTACTATAATACTGCCCCCTATGTACAGTTATATAACCACTATGATACATGTTGCTGTTACTTGCAGGTTGAGGCCCGGCACTTCCCCCGGGATAGCGCTAGTAATCAGTATGTGTCGGTGACCGTGCAGTCGGACAGGGGGTACAGAGATGATAGGGGGGTCTAGTGATGATGGGGGGTCTAGTGATAGGGGGTACAGAGATGATAGGGGGGTCTAGTGATAGGGGGGTACAGAGATGATAGGGGGGTCTAGTGATGATAGGGGGTCTAGTGATAGGGGGTACAGAGATGATAGGGGGGTCTAGTGATGATGGGGGGTCTAGTGATAGGGGGGTACAGAGATGATAGGGGGGTCTAGTGATGATGGGGGGTGTAGTGATGGGGGGTACAGAGATGATAGGGGGGCAGGGATAATAGCAGGTCTAGGGATTCTGTGTGTCCAGTGACACTGTGTGTATTATCTCTGTACTGTGACATCACTGTGTGTATTATATCTCACCTCTGTTGGCAGTGGTGCTCGGCGTCCTCCCAGCTGGTCTTGTGGTTAGTACTGAGGTAGTAGCAGAATTTCTGGTGTCGGCTCCACCCGGCAGGACATATCTTTGGCTTCTTATCCTGTATTTTGGAGTCGGAGGATTCAGAGAAGTATCAGAGCTGCAGTCTGTAGCTGAGTGTTAAATTGCTCCATTCACTGACAGAAAGCAGACACCTTGAGCACAAATGTCTTGAGCTTTTACCTGTTTTGTAGTATTCTGGGTCTTGTGTTCCACTAGAGCAGAATCCTGCAGGGGGCGCTCTGAAGCATCTAGAGGCAGGATGGGGGGAGCTCCCACCAGCCACACGGCTCCTCTCCTGCTGCTCCGCGGCGTCTTCTCTGGATACTGGAGGAACAATAGGACACAATTCAGACACAGTGGGGGTCATTTACTAAGGGCCCGATTCACGTTTTCCTGACCTGTTACCCGAATATTTCCGATTTGCGCCGATTTTCCCTGCATTGCCCCGGATTTTGGGGCACGAGATCGGATTGTGGCGCATCGGCGCTGGCATGCACGCGACGGAAATCGGGGGGCGTGGCCGAACTAAAACCCGACAGATTCGGAAAAACCGCCGCATTTAAAACAAAAAATGTGTCGCGGAGCTTGCACTTACCTTCACTCAGCCCGGCTCGGTGAACTCCAGTGCGTTCCGGGGAACTTCAGTGCAGCAGCGCCACCTGGTGGACGGCGGAGGAACTACCTTAGTGAATCCCGTCCGGACCCGAATCCAGCGCAGAGAACGCGCCGCTGGATCGCGAATGGACCGGGTAAGTAAATCTGCCGCACTGTATCATCAAAGGCCATGAGATACATTGTGGGAGGAGCAATGTGGGGTACCCCTATAGATTATCAGAGCCCCTCTTACCATTAAGAGAAGTCACCTGAACCCCAAATCTTCTCATCTTTTACAATAGCCTCCTAATGAGGCAGAGGAGCCTGGATGCATCTACTACCTCTGCTACCTGTGAACAGAGGCCACGTTTCTATTTCTCTCACTGTACTGAGCCTTTTCAGTCTTCACTGTTGTTCCATCATACTGTTCATGAACCAGGGGCTATGTGTCAGATACTAGTGAATGTTCAGAAGATAAATGAAAGTGTAGATAAACCCTGGACCCTGATAATCTAAGCACATTGTCAGCACACAGCATCTCCCAGCACAGAGGGATCATGATGTGTCTGCTCAGAGAGTCCCCGCTCACACTCTAGAATATTACACCGATTATCACTGAGTGATAGGAGCTAAAACATCAATAAAACTGTGTAAAATCGTAAAATAAGGGGTTAAAAATAATCTTGATTGTGTAAATATCACCAGGGGATTAGAGAAGTTTGAGATTTAAGAAGTTTCTTTCATGGGCAAAACCCCTTTAAGTAAATTCTGTAAGTAAAAGTGCGGGGACAGATGTCACTTTTTAATGTGATTTCTAATGAAATGTCTTCTCCGACTACAACCTTTAATTGAGCGCTGACCCTCCGAGGTCTCTGCCGCGTGATTTACGGGAACGTTTTATTTTGCAGGAATTCATCAGGACGAATACATTATCAGCGTACCGGTAACTGGATTATAAATTACATGTTCGCTGTTGTGTGGCTACAGGAGAAGGGGCTCCACAATCTGCACTCCCTGATCTCAGGAGCTTACAATCTAATCGATCCCTTAAAGGAGTTTTCCCCACAAATCAGATTCTTAACATACCTCAGGATAACAAAATATCACATTCTCTACTTACTGTATTAACAAAAATGCACATTTCTCAGATATATGTCCACCTGCTCTACAGTCCCGGTGTCACAATTTTGGTTGTCCTGGATATGACTGAATCTTCAGACTATGTCAGGAAAAGCTTCTCCTGTCTGCACACTGCAGTGCTCGGTCCCTCCTCCATGTATTACAAGACCACTCAGACACAGGCACTTCCTGCCGCATACAGCCGCGTCAGAACTTATCTACAATGCTACAGGCAAGATAAGGTCTCTATAGCAGGGAAGGGAGTATAGCAAAACTGTGTGTATAGCTGAGATGTAGCAGAGCTAGCTGTGTCATTTGTGTGTTATATCCATCTATGGGATCTCATCATCTCTGATCTGTCTCACTCTTTTTCTATGTGTCGATACTATGAATGTTCAGAAGATAAATGAAAGTGTAGATAAACCCTGGACCCTGATAGTCTAAGCACATTGTCAGCCACACAGCATCTCACAGCACAGAGGGATAAAGTCCCCGCTCACACTCTAGAATATGACACCGATTATCACTGAGTGATAGGAGCTAAACACAATCATAAACTGAGTAAAACACGTAAAAAGGGTTAAAATAATCTTGATTGTGTAAATATCACCAGGGATTAGAGAAGTTGTGAGAATTTAAGAAGTTTCTTTCATGGGCAAACCCCTTTATTCTATTCTTTATTACAAGTGCGGGGACAGATGGTCACTTTTTAAATGTGATTTCTAATGAATGCCTCTCCGACTACAACCTTTAATGAGCGCGACCTCCCGAGGTCTCTGCCGCGTGATTTACGGGAACGTTTTTTATTTTGCAGGAATTCATCAGGATAAACTTATCACTACCGGTAACTGGATTAAAATTACATTGTTCGCTGTTGTGTGGCTACAGGAGAAGGGGGCTCCACATCTGCACTCCCTGATCTCAGGAGCTTACAATCTAATCGATCCCTTAAAGGAGTTTTCTAATAATAAATAACAAGAATGGATACAAATGAAACAAAACAATATTCTAGGATATTTGTAAACATATTTAAACTCCTGAATCCTATTGCTTGGTTCCCAGCGCTATATATCCTAGGTCTACAGCAGCCACACTGATGCCGCAAGCAGCATTGAACACAATGGGGCTTATTTACTAAGCGTCCCGCGGCCGCATTTCCGTCGGGGTTTCCGACTTTTTGGGGATCGCGCCAGAACAGGTATTTCCCACAAATCAGATTCTTAACATACCTCAGGATAACAAAATATCACATTCTCTACTTACTGTATTAACAAAAATGCACATTTCTCAGATATATGTCCACCTGCTCTACAGTCCCGGTGTCACAATTTTGGTTGTCCTGGATATGACTGAATCTTCAGACTATGTCAGGAAAAGCTTCTCCTGTGCTGCACACGCAGTGCTCGTCCCTCCTCCATGTATTACAAGACCACTCAGACACAGGCACTTCCTGCCGCATACAGCGCGTCAGAACTTATCTACAAGCTACGGCAAGATAAGGTCTCTATAGCAGGGAAGGGAGTATAGCAAAACTGTGTGTATAGCTGAGATGTAGCAGAGCTAGCTGTGTCATTTGTGTGTTATATCCATCTAATGGGATCTCATCATCTCTATCTGTCTCACTCTTTTTCTATGTGTCAGATACTAGTGAATGTTCAGAAGATAAATGAAAGTGTAGATAACCCTGGACCCTGATAGTCTAAGCACATTGTCAGCCACACAGCATCTCACAGCACAGAGGGATAAAGTCCCCGCTCACACCTAGAATATGACACCGATTATCACTGAGTGATAGGAGCTAAACACATCATAAACTGAGTAAAACACGTAAATAAGGGTTAAAATAATCTTGATTGTGTAAATATCCCAGGGATTAGAGAAGTTTGAATTTAAGAAGTTTCTTTCATGGGCAAAACCCCTTTATCCTATTCTTTATAAAGTGCGGGGACAGATGGTCACTTTTTAAATGTGATTTCTATGAATGCCTCTCCGAACTACAACCTTTAATGAGCGCGACCTCCCGAGGTCTCTGCCGCGTGATTTACGGGACGTTTTTATTTTGCAGGAATTCATCAGGATAAACTTATCACTACCGGTAACTGGATTAAAATTACATTGTTCGCTGTTGTGTGGCTACAGGAGAAGGGGGCTCCACATCTGCACTCCCTGATCTCAGGAGCTTACAATCTAATCGATCCCTTAAAGGAGTTTTCTAAATAATAAATACAAGAATGGAAACAAATGAAACAAACAATAGTCTAGATATTTGTAACATATTTAAACTCCTGAATCCTATTGCTTGGTTCCCAGCGCTATATATCCTAGGTCTACAGCAGCCACACGATGCCGCAAGCAGCATTGAACACATGGGGCTTATTTACTAGCGTCGCGCCCGCGGCCGCATTTCCGGCGGGGTTTCCGACTTTTGGGGATCGCGCCAGAACAGTATTAAAGGTGATTGTAACGCACGCATTGGATTTTGGCACATTGCGTCTGCTTCCTGCGACATAAACCGGGGGGGGGGGCTGTGCGTGGCCATTGGACGATCCGACAGATGCAGTCAAATTGCGAGATTTAAAAATGGTGACAATGCACTTTTAGAAACTCCTCCGGACGGGTAAGTAAATGTGCCCCATTATGATCCATCTAGTTCTGTGTGGTGACAGTTCTGTCTGGTGACCGATCAGAGATGCATGAGATGCCTATTACACAGAGGCTGACAGACTTTTACACTGTCAGCCCTACTACATCTCTGTTCTCACAGATATGTGCCTGTCTTCCCCTTCCCCCAGATAACTTATCTGCTTGTAGTTTGTAGTTTGCAGCTTCTCACGATGTCCTGGCAGGAAGTGAATCAGTGATTGTCTGTGAGCTCTGTGCAGGGGGCGGGGCTACAGCCACAGAGCAGACAGAGACATAGGGGCAGATTTACTTACCCGGTCCGTTCGCGATCCAGCGGCGCATTCTCTGCGCTGGATTCGGGTCCGGCCGGGATTCATCAAAGCAGTTCCTCTGACGTCCACCAGGTGGCGCTGCTGCGCTGAAGTCCGCTGGAATGCCTCGAAATACACCGGCCTATCCAGGATGAAGGTGAGTGAAATTTTCGCGACACAATTTTTTTTTTAAATGCGGCGGTTTTTCCGAATCCGTCGGGTTTTCGTTCGGCCACGCCCCCCGATTTCCGTCGCGTGCATGCCGGCGCCGATGCGCCACAATCCGATCGTGTGCGCCACAATCCCGGGGCAATTCAGGTACAATCGGCGCAAATCGGAAATATTCGGGTAACACGTCGGGAAAACGCGAATCGGGCCCTTAGTAAATGACCCCCATAATCTCATCAGCACAGAGTTACACAGAAATCCAAGATGGTGGCCCGACCCTAAGTCGGAAGTTATAGGGTCGTGTCTAGGGGCAACTGAAATTGTACACCACACCAGGACTGATAGAGGCAGGTTGGACTTGAATATATATGAAATTCTGTATTTCTGTTAATGACAGTGAATAGGAGATTGGGGCAGATTTACTTACCCGGCCCATTCACGATCCAGCGGCGCGTTCTCTGCGCTGAATTCGGGTCCGGCCGGGATATACTAAGGTAGTTCCTCCACCGTCCACCAGGTGGCGCTGCTGCGCTGAAGAGCATCGGAACGCGCTGGAATACACCAGCCGGGCTGAGTTGAAGGTAAGACACATTTTTTGTTTTAAATGCGGCGGTTTTTCCGAATCCGTCGGGTTTTTTGTTCGGCCACGCCCACCGATTTCCATCGCGTGCATGCCGGCGCCGATGCACCACAATCCGATCGCGTGCGCCAAAATCCCGGGGCAATTCACGGGAAATCGGCGCAAATCGAAAATATTCGGGTAACACGTTGGGAAAACGCAAATCGGGCCCTTAGTAAATTACCCCCAATGTGTTATTTTGTTATCCTGAGTTAATATATGAAACTTGTCTTTGCGGAAATACCACTGTATAAGCTTTTCATCACCATTTATACAAATTTGTGTTGTGAATTGGCAAAAAAGAGGCATATGGGATAGGTGGGTGCTCTTCTCCGATACGGGGTACACCACCATTGTTTTTACATTTTTAAAGATTGTGACATTTGGGATGTGTTGTTACTAGAGATGAGCGAGCACTAAAATGCTCGGGTACTCGTTATTCGAGACGAACTTTTCCCGATGCTCGAGTGCTCGTCTCGAATAACGAGCCCCATTGAAGTCAATGGGAGACTCGAGCATTTTTCAAGGGGACCAAGGCTCTGCACAGGGAAGCTTGGCCAAACACCTGGGAACCTCAGAAAAGGATGGAAACACCACGGAAATGGACAGGAAACAGCAGGGGCAGCATGCATGGATGCCTCTGAGGCTGCTTAATCGCACCATTATGCCAAAATTATGGGCAACAGCATGGCCATGACAGAGTGACAGAATGAAGCTAGATAGCATCTAAAACATCCAATAATTGACCCTGACACTATAGGGGACGGCATGCAGAGGCAGCGGCAGCAGGCTAGAGAGTGGCATGGCGACATACCCTAAATGGACTCAGGCTTCAAACCAATGGGTGGCAGAGAGGAACCAAAGGAGGTGAGCAAGAAGCGCTCAAATAATATCGGTACATGATAAAAGTTTGCCAGTATATTTTGTGGATTACACAGCAGGGTGGCGACAAAGTTAATGTACATAGGGGGCAGTATTATAGTAGTTATATTCTTGTACATAGGGGGCAGTATTATAGTAGTTATATTCTTGTACATAGGGGGGCAGTATTATAGTAGTTATATTCCTGTACATAGGGGGCAGTATTATAGTAGTTATATCCCTGTACATAGGGGGCAGTATTATAGTAGTTATATTCCTGTACATAGTTATATCCCTGTACATAGGGGGCAGTATTATACTAGTTATATCCCTGTACATAGGGGGCAGTATTATAGCAGTTATATTCTTGTACATAAACATATGTGTGTCCCATGTCTATAGATGGGACATATAGGACTGCACTATGTATCCATGTTGCCCGTGTAAGGGGCCTCATTACTTGCACTGCACTTCCATCCACGGTCTGTATTGTCTCAGTGTAATTGCTCTTAGGAAGTTTTGCATCTGTGCTCTCTTTTTCTCTATGAGTCCTGTAGGGAAGGTAGGGATGAGCAGTTTCTTAAATAACAAACAGATCTTCCATTGTTCATAATGGGGGAGGGGGGGGGGTGCTTAAAGTGAATATAACAGGAGGATGCAACCAACTTTTACAATGTAAGATCTGAAAACCCTATAAATCCTATTAGCACCAGGTATTGTACTGGCTATATGTCATCTATAAGCAGAGAAACTGCTGAATACAAAGGCTCCATGTAGTGTAGAGAGGATCCCACATGTGATGAAATGTATAATGTCCATGTTCTTCCAAAATGCCTTAATAAACTACACAGATTCATTATACTAAATGTGCAATGGATAAAACCTGACCAATTATAATGTAAAAAAATAGTTCATATTTCAAAGATATTTCTTATGGACGAGAAGAACAATCAGTTTCATAAATGTAAATATATATAAAATGTATTAATCAAAAATGAAAACATTCTAAAAGAAAAATTGGTAAAAATGAGAATATTGACCTGGATCAAACTGCACGAGGCTGGCGCCGGTGTGTGTGAAGTCCTGTCCCAGCCGCGCCGAAATCTCCTGCACCTGGGATAAGAAATATTCCTTTGTATTATACACAGATCTTATTACATCCACTTTCCAAGTTATTTTATGGTATTTAAAAAAAAGAATCGAATATAAGAGCTCTCGAAAAATAAAATGTATAATTTTTTTAGTGAAAAAAAAATATTTTTTAAATACAAATACAGGCAGGTTACGTACAGGATAGGTTCCATAGGTCTGTTCTTAAGTTGAATTTGTATGTAAGTCGAAACTGTATATTCTATAATTGTAAATCCAAACAAATTTTTTTTTTTTTTGCCCCAGTGACAATTGGAGGTTTAAATTTTTTGCTGTAATGGGACCAAGGATTATCAATAAAGCTTCATTACAGACACCTTACAGCTGATCATTGCAGTCTGGGGCTATAGTAACATCCAGAGAGGTCACCAGAGGTCACAGGGGGAAGAGGGGTCCGTCTGTAACTAGGGGTCGTCTGTAAGTTGGGTGTCCTTAAGTAGGGGACCGTCTGTAGTAATTATAATAAAAAATTATATTTATACCTTCAGTTCATAAAATATTATTATTTTATTACAATTATTATATTTTTGTTTATTATTATTATTATAGTACATTTTCAAAAAAATATTCTATTTTGCAAAATGATATTTGGAGATTTTTTGTTTTTTAATATTATTATTGTTATTGAAGAATAATAATAATAATAATAATAATATAAAATCAATATTATATATATATACACACACACACACATACCGTATATATATTTATGATATTTGGGGATTCTCACAGATCCGATAATACGATTCAGCCAGTTCTAATACGGACCAACTCAGATCCAGCCTAAAACATGGACAATAATAAAAGACTGATACAAGGTACCATGGATACATACAACTGGAATAAAGGAGCCCTGCACTATAACCTGCACTATCACCTGCACTATAACCCGCTCTATAACCTGCACTATAACCTGCACTATAACCTGCACAATAACCTGCACTATAACCTGCACTATCACCTGCACTATAACCTACACTATTACCTGCACTATAACCCGCACTATAACCTGCTCTATAACCCGCACTATAACCTGCACTATAACCCGCACTATCACCTGCACTATCACCTGCAAGCTATACCCGGCGGTCTATGAAAGACCTGCACTAGGTCACCGGGGAAGAAATAGTGCACGGTTAGACAGTACCTAGCTTATAACCTGCAACGATAGGGATCACCAAGTGCGCTAGTTAACCTGGCAGCTATACGGGGGCCTGCTCTAGTAACGCGGTGCAGCTGAGCTGATGCCAAAATCCGAGACAACATAACCTGCCCTGGCATCTATAGACCCTCGGGTCTATAAACTGCACTAGGGTACCTGCATCTATAACGTCTCTATAACTGCAGCTATCACCTGCTCTTAACCTGATATCCCTTGCTCTATAACCTGCACTATCATCCGCACTATAACCTGCCCTGCTCTATAACCTCACGTGTAACAAACCTCACTATACCTGCCCCTGCTCTATATCCGCACTATAACCTGCCATCACCTGCACTATAACTGACTAATACCCTCCCGTTATAAACCCGCACTATAACCTCACTATCACCTGCCACGATAACCTCACTAAACCTGCACTATAACCTGCGCGTATAACCTGCACTACTATAAAACCCGCACTACACCCCACCCCACGCACCGCAATATCACCGCCTATAACCTGCACATAACCGCAACTATACCCTGCCTATTACCTGCACTATAACCCCCACTATACAACCCACTATAAGCTGCACATATTAACCCGCACTATACCGCAGCTATAACCCGCACTATAACCCGCACTATACCCGCAACTATAAACCCTCACTATATCCCGCACCTATAGACCTGCACTTAACCGGTCACTATCACCTTCACTATACCCTGCACTATAACCCGGCTCGATAACCCGCCCTAAACCCCACTATACCCTTCTCTATACGCCGCCATACCTGCACTATAACCTGCACTATAACCCCACTTAACCCCCGGCTAAACCCCTCTATACCTGCACTATAACCCGCCACTATACACCCTGCACTATACTGGATGAGACGGCCAGGTACCGGAGTTGACAATCAACACATAATTTATGCATCATGATGTTACACATACACAAACGGACTAGGTGTCAACTGTGAACCACAATATGCCTGATATTGGATGACCTGAATTACTTTTAGTGAATGTTGATCCTTTCTTACTGTATTCGATGCCATCTGCACTTTATCATATATCCACAATTACTCTATAGTATATTAGTATGTCTCATGTTTCTACTTGGAGTGTCACACTATTTATATTAAGAAGTGAGAATATTGGGACACTCCCTTTGGGTCCATATATGTTTTGGTGGTAGGCACACATGCTTAGAAAGGCGGCATCACAACCAAAATTGTCGTCTGTCTGTGTTTGGATTAAACCCTTCCTGTCTTCACTTTGAATTTGGAGAACTGCCTCATTTTTGTTTGGTGGATAGATAATAGATAATATGGAGAATAGTAAGAGATAGATAACTCAGATAGAGTAGATAGATAGTATAATGATGATAGATCGATCGATATGCTCATGCATCGAGGATGACTCGCTTGAGCGCGATGATACTCTAGTAGAGTCCCCAGCTCATAGTATCAGATCCAGATCGCATAGCTATCTCCGTGATGCTCGCTCGCTGCATCGTAGCATGATACATGATTGCACTGTACGGTCGTCGTCTCATAACGCCATTGCTCGGCCTGCACAGTGTATACATCCTCATAGATTATGATTGACTGTACCAGGTATATACTTCTCATAGATACATGAATCACTGTACAGTGTATACATCTCATAGATAATGCATATAGACTGTACAGGTGTATACTATCTCCCTAATACATGGTACTGACTTTGTATGCAGGTTGTATACATCTCAATAGATACATGATATGACTGTACAGTGTATACATCTCAAGATTATCATGATTCTGCTGACAGGTGTATACTCTCGCATTAGATACATGATATGACTGTACAGGTTGTATACATCTCAGGTAAATCATGATATGACGTACAGGTGTATTACATCTCGTAGATACATTCATGTGAGCTGTACAGGGTGTATACACATCCCATCTCTGATTTACATGATATGAGCTGTTACAGGGTGTAATAGCATCTCTAGATACATGATATACTGTACGTAGAGGATACTCAGAGATACTATATGGATTACTACAGGTGGATACACATCTTCATAGTAATCCTGATATGTCCTGTACAGTAGCATAATGAGATCTCAATAGATACCAAAGGATCTGACTGTACGTGTTTATACATCTCATGATACAATGTCGACTGTACAGGTAGATAGACTCATAATACATGATTTACTGTACAACGTTTAACTCTCATAGATACTGAATGTACTATAGTGTCGTCCCATGGATCATTCGCAGGAACCATGATACATGATATGACTGTACAGGTGATAACTACAACTCTCATAGATACAATGATGTACTCCGGGTTAACGTCTAGTCTGTATACTTGACGGTTACTCCATTAGATACAGGTTACTGTGAGGTTATACTCATAGTACATGGAGGAGTGTACATTATACATCTCATAGAATACATGATTTACTGGAGGTACTAGGTGTATACAGCTCACTAGATACATGGATTAGGCTGGTACAGGTGTATACATCCATAATACATAATGACTACGACTGTACAGTTATACATCTCATAGATACATGATTACTAGATTCAGGTTGTATACATCCTCATTAGAACATGATATGACTGTACGGTGTATACGCATCTCATAGATGACATATATACGTACAGTTGGTATATCTCATAGATCATGATTGACTGTACATATACTATGATGACTTACACTGGTATACATCTCATAGATACTGATATGACCTGTACAGGTGTAACATCTCATAATACATATATGATCTTACAGGTGTTATACATCTCATCGAAAGATTGACAATGAGTGTATTCACCTGATGTTAACGTAGGGTGTATACATCTCATAATACATGAATATGAACTGTACATGGTGTAGACATCTCATGTAATGATACTGTACGTAGTATAATCGCATAGACGTTGACTGTACACGGTGTAACATCTCATAGATACATGATTATGACTGTACAGGTTGATACAATCTCATAGAATACATGATCTGACTGGTCAGGTGATATACACTCATAGATACAGATACTACTGTACAGGTATACATCTCATAGATACATGATGACTGATACAGGTGTATCATCTCTAGATACATGATAACTGACAGTGTATATACTTATAAGCATGCATACGTACAGTCATATAGCATTTATAACTGTACAGTGTCTATGCTAGATACATTACGTACGAAGTGTATCAAGATACATGATATGACTTGTACATGTGTATACCATCTCGTAATACATTATATGACTGTACAGGTGTATCACATCTCAAGGATACAAATTATGAGACTGTACATGGGTGATACATACTTCTACAATCCATGATATGTACTGTAAGATGTATGACATCATCATACGATATACTACATGATATGACTCTCATAACTGTATACAGTTTATCCATAGTCATGAATCTACAGTTCATAAGATACATAATGACGGTACTGTGTATACATCTCATAAAATGATATGACTGTACCAGGTTGTATAACATCTCTAGATACTATGATACTCTGTACAGTGTATACATCTTCATAGATACATTTATGGACTGTACAGTGTCATAGCACTCATAGATCTATGATGACTGTACGGTGTATACATCACTCATAGATACAATATAATAAGGACGTGATTATACATTAGCCAGTGATATCATCATATGGGGATACATCTGATAGATGCACTGACTATTACGTACATGGTTATACGTAATCTCATAGACTCCATGTGAAATGACTGTAGCAGGGTTAACTTCTCATAAAGATACATTTGTGACGTACAGGTGAGGAACATCTCTAATAATATTGACTGTACAGTGTTTATCGCTCCATAGATCCATGATATACTGTCGCAGGTGTATACAATCTTCATAATAACATGATATGACTAGTACTAGTTGCTATACATCCATGATCATATGACTAAGATTTTAACATTAAATCTGACTGCTTACAGGTATAGCTTCTAGGATACATGATGTGACTGTTACAGGTTGTATACATCTCATAGTACATGTACGTGACTGTACAGGGTGTATACATCTCATAGTCCTGATATGAACTTGTACAGGTGTATACATCTCATAGATAAAACATGTATATGACTGTACAGGTGTAAATACATCTCATAGATCATGATAATGACTGTACGGTTGTATACATCTCATAATCTGATTGACTGGTACAGGTGTATACATCTCATAGATACCTGTATGACTGTACAGGTGAAAATCTCTCAGGATACATGATATGACGGTACATGTGTATACATCTCATAGATACTGATAATGACTGTACGGTGTATACATCTCATAGTACATTATGGACTGTCAGGTGTATATCATCTCATAGATACATTATGACGTGACGGGTATACATCTATAGATACATGATATGCTGTACAGGTGAGATAATCTCATAATACATCTATGTGACTGTACAGTGTATCCATCTCATTAGATACCTGATATGACTGTATCAGTGTATACATCTCATAGATACATATATGACTGTACAGGTGTGATCAACAGTCTCATAGATACATGATATGAACTGTAAAGGAGATAGATCTCATATATACATGATATGAACGTACAGGTGTTAATACATCTCATAGATACATTATGTGACTGTCCAGGTGTAGATACTCTCATAGATACATTATGACTGTACAGGTGTATACATCTCATAGATACATTATGTGACTGTACAGGTGTATACATCTCATAGATACATGATATGGACTGTACAGGTGTATACATCTCATAGATACATGATATGACTGTACAGGTGTATACATCTCATAGATACATGATATGACTGTACAGGTGTATACTTCTCATAGATACATGATATGACTGTACAGGTATATACTTCTCATAGATACATGATATGACTGTATCAGGTGTCATACATCTCATAGATACTGTAATGATGTACAGGTTTAAATACATCTCATAAGACATTATTGACTGTACAGGTGTATACATCTCTAGATACATAATGACTGTACAGTGTATACTCTCATGATACATGATATGACTTACAGGTGTATACATCTCATAGATACCATGATATGACGGTACGGTGTTACATCTCATAGATACATGATTATGACTGTACAGGTGTAATACATCCATAGATACATGATATGACTGTACAGGTAGATAGATCTCATGATACATGATATGACTGTACAGGTGTATACATCTCATAGATACATTATGTGACTGTACAGGTGTATACATCTCATAGATACATTATGTGACTGTACAGGTGTATACATCTCATAGATACATGATATGACTGTACAGGTGTATACATCTCATAGATACATTATGTGACTGTACAGGTGTATACATCTCATAGATGACATATAGTGACTGTACAGGTGTATACATCTCTAGATACAGTGATAGCTGATCTGTACAGGTGTTATACATCTCATAGATACATGATATAGCGTACAGGTGATAGTTCTCATAGATACATGATATGACTGTAACAGGTGTATACATCTCATAGATACATGATATGACTGTACAGTGTATACATCTCATAGATACATGATATGACTGTACAGGTGTATACATCTCATAATACATGATATGACTGTACAGGTGTATACATCTCATAGATACATTATGTGACTGTACGTGTAACATAGATCTCATAGATACATGAGTATGACTGTACAGGTATACATCTCCATAGATACATACATGTACTGATGTACTGTACATGTTATACATATCTGCATAGATACAATTATGTGACTGTACAGGTGTATACCATCTCATAGATACATGATATACTGTACAGGTGTTACATCTCATAGATACATGATATGACTGTACAGGTGTAATATCTCATAGACTACATGAATGACTGTAACGGTGTATACATCTCCATAGATACATGATATGACTGTACAGGTATATCTCATAGATAAACAGATATGAACGTACAGGTAGATACATCTCATAGATACATGAATGATGTAAGTACTCTTAGCGACTAGTGAACAGGTGTATACATCTCATAGAACATATGTTGACTGTACCGTTGGTATACTCTCACTAGATACAGTTATGTGACTGTACCAGTGTTGTATACATCTCATAGATACCTGAGTAAGCCTGTTACTGGTGTATACATCTCATAGTAAATGATTATGACTGTAACAGGTGTATACACTCTCATAGTACATGATGACGTACGTGTACAGGTGTAATTACTTCTCCTGAATATTTAGTGACTGAACGGTTGTAGTACATCTCATAAGAACATTAGTTGACTGTACAGGTGTAGACATCTCTAGATACATGATATGACTGTAAGCTGTGTATACATCTGCATCAGCTACATGAAATATGACGTACAGGGTTATACATCTCATAGATACATGATTGACTGTACTAGTGTGTATACATTCATTAGATACATGATATGACTGTACAGTGGTATACTCTCATAGATACATTATAGGATCTGTGAAGGATAATCTAGACTGACACGTGGATACTTAGATACATAGCTCAGGTCGATAACTCATAAATACTAGTGACTGTACAGTGGTATACATCTCATAGATATATTGTGTCTGGACTCTGTATAAATAGTCATATAGAGAGATAGACATTGCGGCTCATTTACTAAGGGTCCGAATCGCGCACTTTCGTCAGGTTTCCCAACAATTTCCAATTTGCTCCGAATTGCCGCGGGATTTTGGTGCATCGGCGACCGAAATCGGGGATTCGGAAAAAACACAGAATTTAAAAAAATAATTTGTGTCGCAAGATCAGCACTCACATGCACCAGGACGAAGAATATAACCCGGCGGCCCTCAGCGCGCAGCGCAACTGGTGGATCTCGGGCGGCACGAACCTTTGTGAATCCCGGCCGGACCCTAATCAGCGTCAGAGAACATGCCTCTGGGGTTCGCGACAGGCGCTGTAATAAATGTGCGCCCAATGTTTTCCATAATGTGTCCCATGGACTTACGTTTCTGGACAAATCTTATTCCAAATCATGCGCCCTCTCGTTACATTATACTGTTTATACAAGTTACAAAAAGATGAAGGACTTAAGCTTTTTAAGTGAATAGGGATGGCTTCTACAGGCAAAAAGAGAATATGGATTTATATTCCCAGGACTTGCAGTTTCTGCAGTTGCACTGGAGGCGTACAACACAGAGCACAGAGGTGAGTACACTCCCTAAGTGCACTTGACGAAACTAACATCCTGGAATATAAATCCATTATATCACAGTCCTGCAACTACTTACAACATACACAAAGATTGATGACACATCTCCAGGACAATACATACCACAGCTGCAGAGAGGCACAGAGGACCGCAGTGTGAGGCCCCAAATGAATTGGAGATCTATAATCCCATAAACTAAATCCATATTTTACAGTCATGCTGCTAATACAACATACGCAATATGAATACAAATGTTCCGCGACAATAACTAATTAAGCACAGAGCACAGCAGTGTGAGCGGACAGACAAAGGTTTGATTACACTATTTGCATGGACTGCAGGTCAATGTCACAGATGACCAGAAGAACACCTTCGCAACCTGTACATCTCAAATTGTACCCAATTCACATGGAATTACAAATAGTTACTGTATTTGGAGTCCCGTCCCTTCCCCTGCACAATGATTTCATCTCTAAGATGTTTAGGACACGACCCCCATTCGTTGTGTCTTATTGAATAATCACACATTTCCCAAGAATATCCTTTTTATGGACATTTGACAGCGAAGGGCCAGGTGACGCTTTCTATCTCTTCTTCCTTCTGATTATGAGGAAAGATGGGTGACAACCAATACAACCTCACAGCAAAACTTTTTTCCACTTCCAGATTCTATAGATAGCTGGATGAGATAATTTTCAGGATTGAGTGCTAGTACTCATGTTTACCCTGATATCTAATAATGAACGGAGGAAAACCCAAATGGTATATAACCAGAACTTATTTGTAGAGGGTTATCACAGCTTCCAGATTTCCTGTACAATATCGATGTAGGTTACATTCATCTTTCCCTATTGGATGCATAATTATTGCGGACTTGTTGGGAGCTGAGGGACTGCACCATGCGGACTCTAATTCGACATATTGGTTGACACTCCAGTGATTCCACTTCCTGATGGTAAAATAAAGGTGTGCTTGCCCTGTTGGGAGACATTTCTTTTCAGAGAGCTTGGAAGAGCTGGATGACAAGCGTTAAAGTCATGAGGAATATGTGAGATAATGCTGCTTAGATTTTTATTATTGTTCTGAGGATATTCACCCAAGTTTCTACGGATGGGTTGGAATCTGTATAGAGATGCCCAAAGAGGTAGATTTCTGCGCTCAGTCATTTCGGAAAGCTTAGTGACTAAATAGTAGAACTTAGGGTGCATATCAGTAGTCACCCAGAATTCCTGTGTAAATAAAATGGTAAATCTGCATATGGTGATAATGAGCATATAGATTTTCAGAATCTTAGGAAAGTTGCCGTCCAATTGGCTTCTAATACATCCCTCAACCTAAGCAGAGTTGCACATTCAGAAAACTTAGGACAGCTTGGGAAAGGCCTCTGATTTCAGCTATTTATGTCATTAGCTTTCTTACCGACATGAAGGTAGATTGTTATATACTAGGTAAACATTCTATTTCCAACTTGCACGCATAATGAGGACTATTTGGGAAAGCTGAGTGATTGTCTCTAAAAAGAACTAGTCGATTGCTGTCATCCAGCTTTATCCCAAGTCCCTGGAATAAAAAATCCATTTTCATTACACATGGCAATAATTAGCTTTTCAGAATCTTGGGAGAGGGGATGACAAACCGACAGCAGCTGTAGGTAGAGGTTTGGTAGTGCCCAGCGATCTGGGGCCATAGAATTCTGAGTAATGCTGCCGCCTGAGTGATTTCTATTTCTGGGGATTTTATGATTTTGGATGATGTACTCTTCTGGGAAGCCGTACGTTTTTACAGTGCCGTTTTTCTGGTCGCTGATGGTACGGCCGGAGATTATGTATTTACCCGTAATAAACTCCAAAGCTCTAAGCGGGTTGGGACACGGACGGCTGATAAACATGTTGTGCTCATTTGTCGCTTGGAGCGGCAGCTCT
Source organism: Engystomops pustulosus (assembly GCA_019512145.1). Lineage (NCBI taxonomy): Eukaryota > Metazoa > Chordata > Amphibia > Anura > Leptodactylidae > Engystomops > Engystomops pustulosus. The sequence goes on along the minus strand of WNYA01000515.1, from coordinate 69,433 downwards.
GGGGTAACATGTGACAGGACGGTAATTGGTGGCGAGTTTTGCTGAGCCAGCCAGTTTGGATGTGTGCTGACAGCGCTGACTGATCATGGGTACGCAGCAAGGAATGGAAGTAACCCTTACATGCCCATTAGGTTAGCAATGCTTGGTTCAGGAGCTTACACTCTGTTTTGTCATGCATTGATCAGGCAGGGGGTTACCAGGTTTATTTTCATTTCTTAATTTATATAGCCCCTACATATGGAAGGAGTGCTGTACAGATTATATAATATTTCATGGTATATACAACCAAGTTCCAAATGCCAGCTCACAGTCTGTCCCATCACGTAAAGGTTATTATCATCTCTCTGGGGTGGCGTCTATGGCTTTCGTAAGGGGGATTGGTAACGATATGCCTGAATGATCTGATGTTGGGGCTTTTTGTCCAACTGCAGGGGACAGATATCCAGCTCAGGTCTTCTCTCGTGTCCATCATCTTAAAGGATATATGTTGGATTGGCAAAATTATGTTTTGTGCCAGCGGCCAGGAAGCAATGTCAAGGTTAATATAATATGTAATGTATAGAGAGACCCAAGAGGACAGGATAAGGCAACCCCATGGGAAGATATGTGTTACAGTACCAAGAACTGAGCTGATCTAGACCAAGGGCGCCGAGAGGGAATACCCAGGGAATAAGGTTATGGGGGGATTAGAGGACAAGGATGGGTTACAAGATGTCATTAGACTGTACAGATATATATTCAATGATCCTCTACACCAAGGGACGACGCTCCATCACAAGACAGGGGGGTCCTGCTAAACCAGAGGAGAGATGTATCACATCATCATAGACAGGGGCATCTTACACCTAGAGCGAGAGACCTTATCACCATATCAATAGACAGGGGGCGTACCTTACACCTAGAGGAGAGGGCGTATCACCATCATAATAGACTTGGGGGTCCTCTACACCTACGAGGAGAGGAGTATCACCAATGATCATAGACAGGGGACATCCCCTACACATAGAGGCCGGAGACGCTATCACCATCATATCAGACAGGGGGCATCCTCTACACCTAGAGGAGAGACGATCACATCATGCATAGACAGGGGAACCTCATACACCTAGAGGAGAGACGTATCACATCCACAGACAGGGTGATCCTCTACACCTAGAGAGAGACGTATCACAATCCACCAAGACAAGGGGGTCCGTCTACATCCTAGAGGAGAGACGTATCACATCATCATAGGCAGGGGGTATCCCACTACACCCTAGGAGGACAGACGTATCAACATCATCATAGAGGGGAGTTTTATTATTCTCTTCTAATTCTAGCCTCTACACCTAGGGAGAGACGTATCACATCATAAGAACCAAGGGGGCATCCTCGACACCTAGAGTAGAGGACGTATCACAATCATCCTAGATCAGGGGGCCATCCTTACACCTCAGAGGAGAACGTATCACATCTCATTAGACAGGGGCATCATCTACACCAGAGTAGAGAACGTATCACCACTATCATAACAGGGGGCATCTCATACACCTAGAGGAGAGACGTATCAACATTATATAGACAGGGACATCACTCTACACCTTGCGGAAAGACATCATCACCATTCATCATAGACAGGGGACATCCTCTACACCTGAGGAGCAGGCGTATCCCCATCATTCATAGACAGGGGGCATCTCTACACCTAGAGGAGGGCGTATCCACCATAATCATAGACAGGGGGCATCCATTACACCTAGAGGAGAGGGTATCACCCCCTCATCAAACAGGGGGCATCCTCTTACACTAGAGGAGCACATGTATACACTCATCATAGACAGGGGTATCCTCTATATAGTATAGATCAGCTAGCTCCCTGGGTCTGTTCAAGCCCATGAATACAGATGCCCAGAGTAAAAGCTATAGGGTTTCTGTGGTGTAGCTTTCTGTAAGGCACAAGGAACACCAGAAGGTAAGGATAAACCCCACTGCATTTGGAGAACTTGGATATAAATAATATATATCAAGTCCTGCTGCTCCTAACACGCGCAGCAGTCTGGTTACACTACATGGCACTGCTGCAATCTACATGGCCACACCTGTCTGACAGCGTCCCTTTAACCCTCCCATCCTTATGACATACACATAGGGGCCGACTTTGCTCTCAGTGCAGAACATTGACACTAAGAGCTGCTGATTATCGGCCTAAAATCTGCCACCTGTCTGCGGTGGGTGTCACAGGTGGCAGCTGTGAGGAGGACAGATGGCGTTTTGGTGGTGATACACTCTCGGTATCCGCCGCACCCTCCCCAGCATTGATTTAACGTGACAGTTCTGTTATATTACTGTCTATTCTGGTTTATATTTAACAGTACACGGTTCATCATCTTCTGCTGAGAGTTGCTGTGATATTCCACCCCAAATATGTTTCTATCTGGACGGACATATTTCTTTCTTGACAATGATCTTGGAGCTGTGATTCCCTTCCACGCTGGGGTGTACTGGAGGGTTACTCTCTGAGATGGGGCGGTCGTCAGATATGGGCATTTTCATTTCGGTATTTCTAGCCCCAGCAGCTTCTAATGGATGATGTTCACAGTACATAGATCACACTGTGCTGAACCTGCACAGCACCATGGACAGAACAATGAGGTGGTTGCCATTGCTGGCAACATCCCCTCACTGCAGCAGCTTCACCAGAATGAGGAAGACGCTGGCTCCAGATATGAGGTGCCAAATAGCCACCAAATTTAACCCTAATCCATGAAAGCACATGAAACCCTCATCAATGAGGATTGTTTTAGATAGCATGAAGGGTGTAAGACCATAAAAGTCTCCTTTTCCAAAAACTGTGCCACATCTGACCCAGGCTTCAGCTGGCATTGTTACCACTACCATTAAAAGTCTTCACACCTGACCAAAGTGTGAATATGTGTGCAAACAATTTATTTACGGCTTGTGGCTATAACCAAAGATTAAATATAAAGTAACATTGTAAATATTTTATTACAAATCCGCTGTATGTAATCCTGTGCTCTATGGTAACAGACTACAAAACACAAAACCATCTGTGTTGAATATGACTCAGTAGAGATGATGAGGATACTCAGTTTCCAACAGTTACTCCGTAGCACATGAGCAAGACAAGCTATAATACATACCATTGGTTAACAGCTTCAATTATAACCAAAAAATAAAGACATTTACCAACCAATTGTATACATTTCACAACTATCCTGTGTAGTCAGGCCCCATACTCCGGATACTGCCTGTGGCTATTACAGGACATCTAGCACAGGATTAAGGATTGTAAACCAAGCACACAGACATACTGGTGTGCCACCCCTCTGGCAGCGAGTGCTCTTCCTCTCCTTCTTATGCCCTGGTTTTAAGGGAAAAAATGCTTTAAATTATGGAAATAAGCCTGATTGGGCTCCGGACCCATGGGTGTTAAGGGTTTGCCATGAAAGAAAATCTCAAATTTTAATCCCATAGCAATGTTTACACAAAAAGTACAATACAGTGTATTATCAGTGTGAGCGGGGACTCTTACCAGACACCTATGATCCCTGTGGCTATGAGATTCGTGTGATGCTGACATGGGTTAAGATATCAGAGTTACGGGTTTATATACACTTTCATTTAGATACTAGTGAATTTTAGAAGTTAACATATAGAAAAAGAGAGATGATGAGATCATATAACACACAAGAATATTCTCAGTTTGCTATCTCAGCCATAGCATGCACTGTCAGATCTGCTGTGCCTCCTTCCCCTGGATAAAGACCTCTATCTGGCCTGTAGCTTGTAGATTACATCCTGCACACTGCTGTTTGCTGGACAGGAAAAAAATCTGTCCTGCCCGACCCTAGAAATTGTGTTCACCAGGACTGATCGAGACATGTTGGACTTATATCTGTGAATTGCTCTGTGTTTTGTTAATAACTGTGAATTAGAGAATGTGTTATTTTGTTATCCTGAGATATTTAAAAGGGAGACCTCATGGGCTCCAGCTCCATTAAAGGGTATTCTCACGAAGACAAGATTCTAAAGTATTTTTTTTCAAAAACAATGGCATAGAGAATAGATCCTACCAGAGGGGCCACACACCCCTGTGTCAGTGTGGTTTACAATCCTTGATCTGATGGTAGATGTCCTTTAAGCAAAGGAGACGAGGAAGAGGAGTAGTAGATAGTTTGTAGTCTGTAACCATAGAAATAGCCATAACCGACTGAAGAATCTGACTACACGGTTGTTTTGCTGTCTGTTTCCATGGGACAAATAGTTCTGCATTGGATTTTACACAAATGATTTGAGTACAGCTCTAGAATCGATGGAGTATAAGACAAATTACCAGTATAGTGAACTGGAATTTCGTTAAACCTGAATCCACAATCGCAGTGCAGGACGTCTGATGCCATCACAGAGCGTTGTGCCAGCTCCACACAGGCGGCTGTGCCAGAACATAGATGCCGCCTGCCAACCAGCGCTGCGCCATTACCCCAATCCTGAGGATAACAATTAATTACAGCAATAGAACAGATTGTGCTGTGACTAGGGACACATCCCCAGGTGCAGATTCAGGTGAATTTGCTGATAAATTAATTTCTGTTGTCGCGCTTCACTGCAGCGACAGCCAGATGTGAAAGTCTGAGGACAGGAGGGAACAATACATCCAAAATATATTAACTCTTACAAAAATGACTGCAGGTGCACTGTGACAGCATCGGAGCTGGAGAAGAGAAAAGAGCCTGAAAACTTCCTGTAGCCAATCGTTCCAGATGTTTAGTGTCAGTGTTCACTGCACTCCTGATGTTCTGAAAGAACATTGGAATTCATAGAGAGAGAAAACTACAGCATATAGAATAATGCCAAAACTGATAACATGAATACAGGGATTGAACCAAACAGCTAATTAATGTATAATATACTGATATATTAACCTCAGCGAAGTGACAAAGAACAACATGAAGGGGAAGTTACATTAAACGGCCTTATAACCTCTTATTTTTGAGTAGCATAGCTTCACTGACATAGGGGCAGTATTATAGTAGGTATATTCTGTACATAGGGGCAGTATATAGTAGTTAATTCTTGTACATGGGGACAGTATTAGTAGTTATATTCTTGTACATAGGGGCAGTAATTATAGCAGTTATATTCTTGTACATGGGGACAGTATTATAGTAGTTATATTCTTGGTACCTAGGGGCAGTATTATAGTAGTTATATTCTTGTACATAGGGGGGCAGTATTATAGTAGTTATATTCTTACCTAGGGTCAGTAGTTAGCAGTTATATTCTTTCATGGGGGCAGTATTATAGTAGTTATATCTCTGTACATAGGGGGCAGATTATAGTAGTTATTCTGTACATAGGGGGCAGTATTATAGTAGTTATATTCTGTACAGGGGGCAGTATACTAGTAGTTATATCTGTACATAGGGGCAGTATTATAGTAGTTATATCTCTGTACATAGGGGCAGTATTATAGTAGTTATATTCTTGTACATAGTGGGCAGATATAGTAGTTATATTTGTACAAGGGGGCATATTATAGTAGTTATATTCTGACATAGGGGCGTATTATAGTGTTATTCCGGTAATAGGGGGCAGTATTATGTAGTTATATTCTTGTGACATAGGGGGCAGTTATTATGTAGTGTATTCTTGGTCATAGGGGCAGTATTATAGTAGTCTATTCTTGTGCATAGGGCAGATTATAGTAGGTCTATTTTGCATAGGGGCAGTATTATAGTAGTCTATTTTGTGACATAGGGGGCAGTATTATAGTAGGTTATTCTTGTCATAGGGGGAGTATTAGTAGTTATTCTTGACATAGGTGCAGTATTATGTAGTCTATTCTTGTACATAGGGGCAGTATTATAGTAGTTGTATTCTGTACATAGGGGCAGTATTATAGTAGTTGTATTCTTGTACATAGGGGGCAGTATATAGTAGTTGTAGTCTTATTACATAGATGGGCAGTATTATAGTAGTTATATTCTTTACATAGAGGCATATTATAATAGTTCTGTACTAGGGAGCAGTATAGTATTTATTCTTGTCATAGGGGGCATTTTAGTAGTTGTATTCTTGTGACATAGGGGGCAGTATTATGTAGTTGTATTCTGTAACATAGGGGCAGTATTATAGTGTTGTATTCTGTGGCATAGGGGGCAGTATTATAGTAGTTGTAATCTTGTGACATAGGGGGCGATTATAGTAGTTGTATTTGTGCACTAGGGGGCGTTTATAGTAGTTGATATTCTTGTGACATAGGGGGCAGTTATTATAGTAGGTTATATTCTTGGCATAGGGGGTAGTATTATAGTAGTTATATCCTGTACATAGGGGGCAGTATTATAGTAGTTTATATTGTACATAGAGGCAGTATTTATAGTAGATTCTTGTACATAGGGGTAGTATTATAGTAGTTATATTCTTGTACATAGGAGCAGATTAATAGTAGTTATTCTTGGCATAGGGGGCAGTATTAGTAAGTATTCTTCTTTTTGTTACATAGGAGGAGGGGGGCAGTATTTTAGTAGTTATATTCCTGTACATGGGGGGGGGCAGTATTTTAGTAGTTATATTCTTGTACATAGGAGGAGGGGGGCAGTATTTTAGTAGTTATATTCTTGTACATGGGGGGGCAGTGTTAAATATTAATAACATAACTAATGTCTTTATGTACTAGACTGGGGAGTCCTTCAATCGGTCACAGCGCTCTGGGTAATACAACAATAGGTAGATGTTTAGAATGGATGGTCTGTGGATATATTCATTTATCTTCACTGTATTCTCTCCATGATGTAGCGACCGCTTTCACAGATGTGATTGTAGGCTGCAGCCTTGTTCATCATCCAGTTCTTCCATACAGGTCAACATCTAGGGTCCATTATGAGGATGATATGAGGAGAATGCGTGCAAGACAGAAACTTATCACTAATCTGTTTATCTAATAACATAGAAGTATACAGCATCCCAGCAACAGCCATAGCAACTGTCAGAAGCCAAAATCTAGAGAGTTATATTGTACATAGCACTGACCACATAACCATAACAAATACAGCTAATCGATCACAAGATCTACAGCGTAAACAACTATATAATATATTCTAAATATAACTACTAATACTGCCCCCCATGTACAGGAATATAACTACTATAATACTGCCTCCTATGTACAGGAATATAACTACTATAATACTGCCTCTATGTACAAGAATATAACTACTATAATACTGCCCCCTATGTACAGGAATATAACTACTATAATACTTCCCCCCTATGTACAGGAATGTAGTGTTTACTGGGGTAGTATTAAGTGCTGCACTGTAATATAAGTATTTGCTGGGGTGATATTTTGGCTCGCTCTGCCATATTAGTAGTTACTGGGTTGGTATTTTATGCTGCACTGCAGTATTAGACAAATAAGTCATCTAGAATCTCACTCTACAACTGTCAATACCAGCAACAGAGAAAAGTGCATAAAACATAACCGTTACTGATAACACATAAAACCGCACCAAGAGTAAAGGTGATGAGTTATTCTGTAGGTTCCGGCAATGGTTGTGGTGATCACTATGGCCGCACCTACCTGTAGTACAGTTAATATAATCAACAAAATCAACAAACCGACAAAGAAGCACCTGATAGCAGGACCTTGGGTACGGGACACTTCACTGCCCCTATACCCAATAACTCCCACCCTTACAAGGGCAGTCCCTTAACTTTCCCTAAGTAATGCCCCAGTAGTTATTAGGATTTATCAGGGACAGTGAAGTGCCCCTACACCCTCATGTGCTGTCACTATTCATCATATGCCTGAATCACGGTAATAGATACATCTTCTGATTTTGTGGAAGGTCCTGTTATCAGGTGGTTATTTGATGATTTGTTGATCGTTTTAACTGTACTACGGGCAGGTCCGGCCATAGTGAACACCACAACGATTGCCGGAACCTATAAAAGGACCCATCACATTTATATTTACTCTTGTTGTGGTTTTGTTTTATGCACTTACATCGCTCTTGAGAAGTTTTCTCTGCTGCTGGTATTGCACTACAGTATTAGTAGTTACTGTGGTTGTAATGTGTCACTGTGTGGGTGTTTTGTGCTGCACTGTAGTATTAGTAGTTACTGTGTGGGTATTTTGTGCTGCACTGTAGTATTAGTAGTTACTGTGTGGGTATTTTGTGCTGCACTGTAGTATTAGTAGTTACTGTGTGGGTGGTATTTGTGCTGCATGTAGTTAGTAGTACTGTGTGGGCATTTGAGCTGTACTATAGTATTAGTAGTTACTAGGGTGGTATTTTGCTTGTAATGCTTATTAGTAGTTACTGGGGTGGTATATGTGCTGCACTGTAGTATTAGTAGTTACTGGGAGTATTTTGTGCTGCACTGTAGTACTGTAGTTACTGTGTGGGTATTTTGGGCTGTACTTATAGTATTAGTAGTTATAGGGTGGTATTTTGTCTTGTAATGCTATATTAGTAGTTACTGGGGGTGGTATTTGTGCTGCTGTAGTATTAGTAGTTACTGTGTGGGTATTTGTGCTGCACTGTAGTACTAGTAGTTACTGTGTGGGTATTTTGAGCTGTACTATAGTATTGAGTAGACTAGGGTGGTATTTGTCTTGTAATGCTATATTAGTAGTACTGGGGTGGTATAGTGCGCACTGTAGTATTAGTAGTTACGTGAGTATTTTGTGCTGCACTGTAGTACTAGTAGTACTGTGTGGGTTTTGGGCTGTACTATAGTATAGTAGTTACTAGGTGGTATTTTGTTTTTGTAATGCTATATTAGTAGTTTACTGGGGTGGTATTATGGTGCTGCACTGTAGTGTAGTATTAGTAGTACTTGTGAGGATTTTGTGCTGCACTGTAGTATTAGTAGTTACGGTGTGGGTATTTTTGGATACTGTGTTTAGTAGGTACTGTGTGGGTTATTTTGAGCTGGCACTGTAGTATTAGTAGTTACTGTGTGGGATTTGTGCTGCACTGTAGTATAGTAGTTACGTGGGGGTATTCTGTGCTGCACGAGTATTAGTAGGTATGTGGTGGGTAATGTGTCACTGGGTGGTATTTTGCTGCACTGTAGTATTAGTAGTTACTGTGTGGGTATTTTGTGCTGCAACTGTAGTATTAGTAGTTACTGTGGGTTTGGCACTGTAGTATTAGTAGTTACGTGGTGGTTGTTGTGTCATGGGGTGGTATTTTGTGCTGCACTGTAGTATTAGTGAGTTACTGTGTGGGTATTTGTATGCTGTACTATAGTTTAGTAGTTACTAGGGTGGTATTTTGTTTTTTATAGTATATTAGTAGTTACTGGGGTGGTATTATGTGTGCACTGTAGTATTAGTAGTTACTGTGAGTATTTTGTGCTGCACTGTAGTACTAGTAGTTACAAGGGTGGTATTTTCTCTTGTAATTCTATATTAGTAGTTACCAGGGTGGTATTTTGTGCTGCCTTAGTATTAGTAGTACTATGGGATTTGTCTTGTAATGCATTGAGTAGTTACTGTGGTGGTATTTTGTCTGTGAATGCTATATTAGTAGTTACTGGGGTGGTTATTTGTGCTGCACTTGTACTACCATGGTGTAGTGGCTTAGGTGGTATTTTCTCGTGCAATGCCATATAGTAGTTACTGGGTGGATTTGTTGTGCACTGTGTATTAGTAGTTACTGTGGGTATTTGAGCTGTGTAATTTAGTATGGTAGTTACCAGGGTGGTATTTTGTCTGTAACGCTATATTAGTAGTTACTGGGGTGGTATTTTGTGCTGCACTGTACTACTAGTAGTTACTGGGGTGGTATTTTGTGCTGCACTTTAGTATAAGTCGTTACTGTGAGTATTTTTTGCTGCACTGTAGTATAATTAGTTACTATGTGGGTATTTTGTACTGTAGTATTAGTAGTTACAAGGGTGGTATTTTCTCTTGTAATTCTATATAAGTAATTGCTGGGGTGGTATGTTGTCCTGCACTGTAGTATTAGTAGCTACTGTGTGGGTACCTTGTGCTGCACTGTACTACTAGAAGTTACTAGGTTGGTATTTTCTCTTGCAATGCCATATTAGTCGTTACTGGGGTGGTATTGTTTATGTAAACTATTGTGTAGGTTACTGGTGGTGGTTTTGTCTTGTTAAACTATTTGTAGTAGTTACTGGGGTGGTATTTTGTTGTAATGCTATTGTAGTAGTTACTGGGGTGGTATTTTGTCTTGTAATGCTATTGTAGTAGTTACTGGGGTGGTATTTTGTCTTGTAATACTATTGTAGTAGCTACTGGGGGTGGTTATTGTCTTGTAATACTATTGTAGTAGTTACTGGGTGGATTTACTGTAATACTATGTAGTGCTACTTGTTGGTTTTACTGTGCTTCACTTACTACTAGAAGTTACTAGGTTGGTATTTTCTCTTGCAATGCCATATTAGTCGTTACTGGGGTGGTATTATGTGCTGCACTGTAGTATTAGTCGTTACTGGGGTGGTATTTTGTGCTGCACTGTACTACTAGTTGTAACTGTAGTGGCAGTTGGACAACTGAGGTGATAGTTAAAGGTGCATCCCAATCAAATTTAAGGAGATGACTATGTGACCCTCAGTCCAAAAAATGTTGTGCCCCTTGTTGTAGTAGGATCATCCATGGGGCTATTTATGGACTGTTGGTTTCGAGCTTTGGAGATAAGACCACATAACCTGAGACTCGTTAAACTAAGAGATTTAATTTAATATAATTACCTCCACAACCCACAATCCGCAAATAAGTCATTTCCTATAATCGTGGCCCCCGGGGGTCATTACCAAATTCCACTCGCAAATGATACATGGAGACGTCACGCTCCGACACCTCCAGGCCAATGGGGAACTCTGAGGTTCTCGAGATGGCCAACCCTCCTGTTTACCCCTAGCCGACCACAGGACCCCAACAAGGAGCCGCAGGACCCACGGCTCGTAAATCCAAAAAGTTGAGGATGTGATATTTGGCCACGGATTATAAGCTGAATGCCGGGGTCTATCCGCACACACGGAGCAACAAAACAGGGCGACTTACACAGCTCTCAACAATGGACGGTTTATAGCGAATCCCACAGGGAAATCGCGGCTTCTTAAAACAACGAGAGAGATTTCGATCCATAAAACCCGTTCAAGTATCGCCCTTCCCCCGGCCGCCCCTTCGCCTCTGGACTCCACCACCTTCTCCAAGCAAATCTCCGCAATATAAACGTGTAAATATTCATAAACCAACCGAAAGGACAGAAGACGCCTCGGATTCAGAACAGATACAAAAAGTTACAAAAAGAGCTGAAGATTCAATGTAGAGAAAATGAGATCAACAAAACGTTAAACTCTCAATATCAGACGCATCGGGGGACATTTACTAAACGCCGTGCGCCAGTTTTCTGTCTGACTTCGCACCTTCTTTTATTGCCAAATGCTTGTACAGGGATTTAAGAAATGTCAGCGCTGAAAATGTGTTTTATATCGAGGCAGCGCGCACCATGTTAAAGGAGCACGAAAAAATGCAATCTGCCGGAGCAGTGCAGGGGGCGCCAGATTCATGAAGAACCGCAGCCAGAATCCGAATCTGCGCCCCCTGCAGACTACACAGGACATGCACTAGTACGCACTGCACTAGGGCATATATAGTAAGTTATATTCTTGTACATAGGGGGAATATATAGTAGTGTTAGATTATTGTACATAGGGGGCAGATTTGTAGTTAGATTCTTGTACATAGGGCAGTATTATAGTAGTTATATTATTGTACATAGGGCGGCGTAATACAGTAGTTATTCCGTATAGGGGCGTTTATAGTAGTATATCTGTACAGGGAGCATTAAGTAGTTATATTCTTGTAATAGGGGGCAATCAGTATTAGAGTAGTTATCATTCCTGTACATAGGGGGCAGTATTTATAGTAGTTATATCCTGTACACATAGGGGGCAGTATTATAGTAGTCTAATTTCTTGTGACATAGGGGGCGTTTATAGAGTTATATTGCTGTACATAGGGGCAGTATTATAGTACGTTATATTCTGTACATAGGGGGCAGTATTATAGTAGTTATATCCTTGTTACATAGGGGGCAGTAATAGTAGTTATATTCTTTGTACATAGGGGGCAGTATAAAAAGTAGTTATAGTCCTGTACAGAGGGGGCAGTATTATAGAGTTATATTCTGATACATAGAGGGGGGCAGTAGAATTGTATTATCGTAGTTATATTCTGTAACATAGGGGGCAGGCTATTAGTAGGTATATTCTTGTACCTAGGGGGCAGTATTATAAGTAGTTATATTCTGTGTACATAGGGTAGGGCAGTTATTATAGTAGGATATTCTTGACATATGGGGGCAGTATTATAGTAGGTATATTTGTGACATAGGGGGGCCGTATTATAGTAGCGTATATTCTTGTACATAGGGTGGGTAGTATTAGTAGTTATATTTTGACAGGGGGCAGTATTATAGTATTTATATTCTGTACATAGGGGGCCGTATTATAGTAGTTATATTCTGTACATAGGGGGCAGTATTATTAGTTCTATTTTGTACATAGGGGGCAGGATGTAGTAGTTATATTCTTGTACAAGGGGGTAGGTAGTATTTATTAGTAGTTAGATTCTTTTGTACATAGGGGGGTATGATAGTAAGTTATATTCTTGTACTAGGGGCAGTATTATGTAGTTATATCTGTACATAGGGGGCAGATTATAGTTAGTATATCTTGTACATAGGGGGCAGTTTATAGTAGTTATATTCTTGTACATAGGGGCAGATAATATAGTAGTTATATCTTGTACATAGGGGCAGTAATATAGGTTATATTCTCTGTACATAGGGGGCAGTATTATAGTTAGTTATATTCTGTACATAGGGGGCAGTATTATAGTAGTATATTCTTGTACTATAGGGGCATAGTATATGTAGTTTATTCTTGACATAGGGGGAGTATTATAGTAGTTATTCTTTTACAGAGGGGCAGTATTATAGAGTTATATCTTGTACATAGGGGCGTATTATAGTAGTTATATTGTACATAGGTGGTCAGTATTATATAGTATTGTACATAGGGGCAGTATTATAGTAGTATATCTCTTAATAGGGGGGGCAGTCATTATAGTAGTTATATTCCTGTACATGGGGGCAGTATTATAGTAGTATATTATTGTACATAGGGGGAGAGTATTATAGTAGGTATTCTTGTACATAGGGGGCAGTATTATAGTGTATATCCTGTACATAGGGGGCACGTATTATAGTAGTTGATTCTGTTACATAGGGGCAGTATTATAGTAGTTATATTCTTGTACATAGGGGGCAGTATTATAGTAGTTATATTCTGTACATAGGGGCAGTATTATAGTAGTTATATTTGTACATAGGGGGCAGATTATAGTAGTATATTCTTGTACATAGGGGCAGTATTATAGTAGTTATATTCTTGTACATAGGGGGCAGATTATAGTAGTTATATCTCTGTACATAGGGGGCAGTATTATAGTAGTTATATTCTTGTACATAGGGGGCAGTATATAGTAGTTTATTTTGTACATAGGGGGCAGTAGTAGTAGTTACTTCTTAAGGGGGCAGTATTATAGTAGTTATATTCTTGTACATAGGGGGGCCGTATTAAGTAGGTATATTCTTGTACATGGGGGCAGTATTAGTAGAGGTTATTCTTGTACACTAGGGGCAGTCTTATAGTAGTTATATCTACGCTAGACATAGGGTCAAGTATATAGTAGTTATATTCCTGTACAGGGGCAGATTATGTGTATTCTCAAATGGTTTTAGGGTCACGTACTTTCTGTTAGGGGTATATATAGTGCATATCGACATGAGGGGCAGTTATAGTAGTTATATCTTGTACATAGGGGGCAGTATTATATAGTAGTTATATCTTGTACATAGGTGCAGATTTATAGTAGTTATAATGTACAAGGCTATATAGTGGTATCTGTATCAGGAGTATGGTAATTCTTAAGGGCCGTATTATATAGTTTATTCCTGTACATAGGGGGCACAGTATGATAGTAGTATATTCTCTGTACATAGGGGCCAGTATTAATAGAGTATATATTCTTGTAACATAGTGGGACATATGTATAAGTAGTTTTAATCTTGTACATAGGGCAGTATTATAGTAGTTATATTCTTGTACATTAGAGGGGCAGAGTATTATAGTAGTTATATTCTTGTACATAGGGGGCAGTATTATAGTAGTTATTGATGTACATAGGGGGCAGTATTATCGTAGTATATTATCTTGTTACCATAGGGGGCAGTATGTATAGTAGTTCTATTCCTGACTATGGGGCAGTATTATAGTTAGTATATTCTGTCATAGGGGCAGTTATTATAGTGTTATATTCCTGTGCATAGGGCCAGGTATACACGTAGTTGTTATAGTCAGCATATTTGTTTGGAGGCACACGTTTATTTGTGAGTCAAGAATCCTCATGGATTGGAGTTCTTCCATCTGTATCAACAGCAGATTTATGAATATTTTCTATCTCTTCTCTCCTCCGCAATCGGATCTTATATTAGTATTGTGGTTATCATTTTAATGTTTTTCTTTTTTACATTTTTGGAAAATTGGTCTTGGTTCGCAGGGTAAGAAAAGTTTGATTTGAGTCCTGGAGCCCATACAAAGTTAAATAACTGGTCTGTGCAGGGCTCTGTGGTCAGGTAAGATAGAGGGGGGAGGGGGGATCTGTGGTTTGCATATAATTTAAGACTTTCATTCTATAGGGATCTACATGATTCACATAAAAAAATGCAAAACGTTTAGAAGAAGGAGTCTGAACAAAATTGACTACATTTAGAAGTTGTACTTTAGGTTGAGGTGGGTGGGAGGGGGGTAGGATTATACAGCGTTAAAAAACAGCAGAATGTTCTACTAAGTACCACAGCAAAAACATATTGTATGTATCATGGGCATGTATGAGTATGGTTCCAGATTGCTAGAGGCTCCCCCTGTGCTTTTGTTTAAACGTGGTAAATTATCGAGTCTTGGTAATCGTGTCTGCTGCAGATTGCCTGACGCTGCCGGAGAGGATTCAGCTGTTCAGCGCTTATGGAGATCCATATCCCCTACGGCTTTCGGGTATGTAATAGCTTTGGTCGTGGAGGTACTTCTATATCCGCCCAAGGAGTTCTTTACTATCTTCACACAGTCCAAGAACCCTGGAGACCTTTATATTGAGGAGAGTGGAGGAATGCGATCCGTCTGTCTGATAATGAAATCTAACGAACCCGTCCCTGCCTGAAGTCCTACTCACAGGCAAAACTACACAAGACAAGACAAAAAGGGAAAACATCCACTAAAAACATGATAAAAAAACTTCAGTGGCCAATAAATACAGGGTCATAATGATAACTGCTTATAATACTGCCTATGTCAGGAATATTTAACTTATAATAATGCCCCCCCCCTTGTACAAGGAATTTATACATATAACTGCCCCCTATGTACGAAGAATAAAGTATATATACTGCCGCCTATGTACAGGAATATAATACTATTAATCTGACCCCTATGTACAAGAAATATATACTACTATAATACTGCCCCCTATGTAACAGGGATTATAACTACTATAATACTGCCCCCATGTACAAGATATAACATACTAATACTGCCCCCTATGTACAAGAATATCTATAATAGCCCTCTACAGAATAAACATAATATCGCCCCATATGTACAGAGACTTATACTACTTAATAGCTGCCCCTATGTAAAGATATAACTACATAATTCTGCCCCATATGTACAGGATACATAACTACTATAATATGGAGCCCCCTATGTACAGGATTTAAACATACTATAATACTGCCACCTATGTACAGAATATACTATGATAACTACTGACCTTGTACAAGAATAAATGATTAACTGCATCCTGTACAAATATAACACTAACTGCCCCCTATGTACCAGAATATAACTACTATAATATGCCCCCTATGTACAGGGAATATAACTACGATAATACTGCCCCACATATGTACGGAATAATATAATACTAAATGACTGCCCCTACCTATGTACAGGCATATAACTACATAATACTGCTCCTATGTACAGGAATATAACTACTATAATACTACCCCCTATGTACAAGAATATAACTACTATAATACTGCCCCCTATGTACAGGAATATAACTACTATAATACTACCCCCTATGTACAAGAATATAACTTCTATAATACTGCCCCTTATGTACAAGAATATAGCTACTATAATACTACCCCCTATGTACAAGACTATAACTACTATAATACTGCCCCCTATGTGCAAGAATATAACTACTATATTACTGCCCCCTATGTACAAGAATATAACTACTATAATCGTGCCCCCTATGTACAAGAATATAACTACTATAATACTGCCCCCTATGTACAGGAA